>LPNX011215063.1:0-28806 GCA_001517045.1 Pseudotsuga menziesii | reverse complement strand
ATATGCGTTTTGAGGGCTTCTATCTAGCACATGAGTAAAAAATCAGGTTTTCATCGCCAAATTTGGCCAAAAAGTGTTACCCATCTTCATGGAATCACAAATAATCATGGCGAATAAATTGTCACTATCGATCAGTTGGATTTTCTTGATCCGTTTCCTGACCCAACTAGAGACCAAGTCTTTCCTTTATTGATTCCCAGTGTTTTTGTAGACACCACCCCACCACAGGTGAACTATGTGGCCTCTTGTCCTTTGTGTTCAATTGCTTCTGAGAAGCAGCCTCTGTTTTCAGACTGTATAGCATGCTCTCCACTCTGTCGATCCATTTGAAAGTTTAGATATGTGTCCTATCTCGGATGATCTCCTTCCTTTGGATGAAGTCTTCCTAGAGTCTTTGATACAGTCTGACCTTCTTTTGGATGTTGGTTCAGTTGTGACTAAGTCTAACCCTGATTTGCCTAGTAGACCTGACCTTTCTTCTTGTGTTGGTCTTGTTGAGTCTTTTGACTCTTCCTTTGAACAGCAAGTGAGTGATCCTGATGAGTTTGATTTTTCTTATGAATTTTTCAACTCCTGTGATACTGAGTTTGTTCCTACAGACTCTATTTTCCTTGTTGATTTTTGCTCTCCTTTTGAGGTTGATCTTATTGATTATAAACCCTCGAGCCTTGGTGCTATAGAATCTTCTTTGGTTGATTCTGCCTTGACTTTCCCTTTTATAGAATATAGCAAAGTCACATGTGTTTCTACCAAAGTGACCCCCATCGGATTGTTTCTTCTGAATATGATTCTGATGTTGTTGTTTCTTGGAGACAGTATTTGTAGTTGGATTCACAACTGTTTACTGGCATCACCTTGTTGTTCAAGTCATAATTGCATTTGCATGTGCCCTACTCGCGCTTATGAGCCTGATGCCTGCTTCCACGCTTTTAGCTCGTTGTATAAGCCCCCATCTTTGTTGTCATTGTCGCCCAGCCTTGTATCATTTTGCCTTTACAACTTGACACCCTTTACCTTGAGGAGACATTCCCCGAGTGTCCTTATCTTGCGCACTTTCCTTGCATTATGCATAGGTATGTTCCTTGCGCTTGGAACTAGTTTTGCCTGCCTATGACACTCGTCTCCTCGCATTTAGAGCATTCTTTCTACTCTCCTTCGAGCTCGTTAAAAACAGTAAGGAGGCCGCGAGTTGAGTTTTCCGGACTCGTTAAAACTTCACGGGAAAGATATTGAGTTTCTTTAGGCCCAAGTCTGACTCCTCAAAATAGACTTGACTGCCAAGTAAACTTGTCCATTCAGGCTCGTTAAGAATATGTGAATGGGAATCCACATTGGTGGTAGGTTATCACTTTCTCGGACCATGTGGAATAATACGAGAAAGGATCCCTCTCTTTTCTTTTTGAATTGAGAAGAGTATTCTCAGGCATAGGTTTATCTCTTTTCCGGACCCGAGGGACTAAATTTACGGAAAAGGAACCCCTGGTATGAGCTTAGTTTTCTCTTTTTCATGCTTTGGACCAAAACATGAAAAAGATTCCGAGTGTACTTTATGTCTTTGTCATGCTCGTTAAACCCTAAAGAACAAAGCATCGAGTTTATTGTTGTAAGCCCCATTTCTCACAATCAAATGGATCTTTCCAAGTGATCTTGCCTTCCTTCACACTCGTAAAACTCAGGCTATATGCTGCTTTTGAAGGAGCGTTGGGTAGGTGGTAATTTAACCTTTTTCGGACCTTCCTGACTAAGTACGAAAAAGGTGCACCTTTTCTTCTTCGGAAGTTAAGAGAGTTCTTCTTTGGTTTGTTTTCTACTTTTTCGGCCTCAGGAGACTAAATTGTACGAAAAAGGACCCCCCTGGAGTCTTCTTTGGAGTTTTCAGACTCTCTAAACTATGAAAACACCGTCGAGCATGTACTAGTTCGGGCTCATAAAATCCACGAATCAGTGCTTTTTCAAGAATTCTTCTTTCTTTTCTTCGAGCTTGCCAAAAAATGAAGATGGTATCGAATTTTATTTCTTGGACTCATTAAACTTTTACAAGAAAGAGGGGATACTATCAAGCATTATTTTCCCATCTCTTCAAGCTTGTTAAAAAATGAAGAGGGAACCGAGTTGGCTTTCCCGGACTCGTTAAAATTTAACAGGGAAGGTAAGGAAGAAGTTTTCTCTTATTTTCAGTAATGGCAACATGTCATCCTTGAACATAGCACTCTTTGCTTTCCGATATCCATGTTTCAGTGTGTACTTGTGTTCAACTATCACTTTGGGTTTCTTACTCCTCCTCTTGTCCGTTATACTTGGGGAATCTGATCATGTCTCCTACATGACAGATAAGTCTAGTTGCTCTACTTATAAGTTATACGCTGCCTTGGGTCATCTCTATGGTGTGCTCCCTGTTCAAGGACTTTTCTCAATGTCTGTTTTATAGCCTGATCCCATCATTGTTATATCTGTTATCTATTTGTGTCTCCCTTCTTTTTCCCAGTTCCTAGTCACTCTTGTGATCCGTTGGAGGATCCATTGCCTTCCTTATCATAGCATGGTTCCATTTCAGCACTTCCTAATGACGAAGACCTAGAGTTTTGACGATGGTACCTCAGGATTCACTTTCATCATTGGTGAATTCCTTTGCTTCAGTTGTTGATTATCATCTATTGATTGACAAACTGTTGAATCCTTTCCATGTTCGACTTTAGCTCCCCTTATTCACATGGCTTGGATTGTACTGGTTCTTTGGGATCCTTTATGAAGACCTTAGTTCCTCTTTATGGACTAAGTTGCGCAAGATTATGTTCTGTTCCTATACACAACTTCCAAATCTTTGAAGACTCATTCTTGTATATTGTGGCTTCGATCCACCTTTGTAATATACATGGTGCTATATGATGTACTCAGATATTGTAACGGAGCTCGTGTTCCAATAAATTGAACATAGCATCCTCATATGTAACTTTGTATATGACATTACTATGTATTTGTTTTAGGTACTCTCTCTGCTCCATTGGATTTCTGAGTTTCTACAGAGTTAAAGATTATAATGTATTTCGACCATCGTTTCCCTCTGACCTCACACATTAGGGGGTATCTGTTATCCGCCTAAATGGCACCTCTCCGTCCGAGTGCCGACATTCCTCATGTTGGTACACAAAAGGACATTTATGGATTGAGGTTTTCCCAGGGTACTATAGAGTGGCTTATTTTATAACACATTCTTCCTTTATCCAGCTAGTTAATTTGCCATTTTTACTATGTTAAGTTGTATTCGTGACTCTCCCTTTATACAACTCGCGAGTCATTCACGAGTGTCGGTTGCTGCAAGTCACGAATGGATGTATTCACGGGTTTCCCTTATGGTAAGTCATGAATCATTCGCGGGTTTTCCTTCTACATACCTGCGAATGTGTCCCTTAACAGTTAAAAATAATAACACGCGATAGCTTGAGTTTAGTTAAGCCTTTTTCCTTAATCACCTTAACTGTCTCAACCTCCTCAACTTGTGAAACTGCCTTATTTCCTCCATATAAATACAGGCCTTGGGGAGGGTGTTAGATATACAGACTTGGAGAGCAAATTTATGCTGGTGGATTGTATACAGAAGTCTTTGGAGCAGTGGAACTCAGAATCCTTTGGTTGCAGAGGAGTCCTTGTCTCAAGCGTTGGGTTGTAATTTGAACTTCTTCATTATTGATAATAAAGAGAATCCTTCTTCCATATGTGTTTCATGTCTTGTGGTTTGATAAATGTTTATATTTCAGTATGATATGTGTTTTATCTAACCTGCTTATATGTACATGAATCATCTTGTGTCTGGAAAAGTGTTTCTTGACAGGTGAAAGAGGAGCAATCTTGAAGACTTTGGAAGTGGAACAGAGAGGAAGAGGATAGCAAGGATCGACCTTCGTTTAACAAGTAAGTCCTTCTAACCCTCCTATTTCCTATTTTTTACTTTAGAAGTCAATTGTCTGCAAGTAATTGAGTATGCTGGTAACCCCAGACCTATGGTTATTTGGTGTATATTCCTTTACAACACTTTATCTCATTTAAAGTGGTGTTGGAAGTTAATAGAAGAGAAGTAATTTTATAATACTATGTAGGATATAGTGGAAACAACATACATATGCACTTTTCACTTACAATACAAAAACCAATCAAATGATTCTTAAAATGAAGTCATATGTAAATTACAAGAGGCATTCCTAGAGCAATGGTCAATGATATGTGTTAGACTTGCAATAGAAAAAACATAGAACAACACAAAAGAATCATTCAAAAAGTAATATTTCTAAACATGTTTATGTAGAATATGTATCTATAACTACTACAAAACATCATTCCTTCAATAATTTTAATTTTTCTATATTTATTTGTCATATCATCAGAAAAATAGTTTAATGTCATTTTAGATTTCTAGGAAGATTATGAAAATACCAGAGGATGAAATATTTCTAGGAAGATTATGAAAATACCAAAGGATGAACGAGGTGATATGTGACACATACTAGTAGGGATGTGAGAAAAAAGTGTACAAGGAGATGGTCAACGAAATGGACATAATAGCATCGTAGGAGGATACATGTCAACAACAATATGCTTCAAATGTATGAAATCATTTATTTTTAGGATTATGTACATCTGATTTTTAGGATTACTCTATCACACCATGTACATTTGATTTTTAGGATTATGTACATCTGATTTTTAGGATTATGTACATCTGATTTTTAGGATTTCTCGATCACACCATTCTCAGCTACTAGCTCAGCAGCCTCGACAACTATACAAGGAACAATAAATTACATAACGGTGATATAATCTAGTTCTTTGAATAAATTCATGGCACATTAATGAAGAAATTTTTATAAATTTTAATCATTTTACTTGGCTTCGGCTCTGAGATAGGAACTAATCCAGCTGAATGTTCTACATAGCCATTCATCAAAGCAAGCCGATTTTCCTTTGGTTCTTCATCCACATAGTTAAATATTTTTACCAATCTAAGTCCAGAAGAGCGTAAAATGTTGATCGAAAAGCTAAACATGGATGAATTATTTCTTCAAATTTAATTAATAATTTACTTAAGAATATTCACTAATATGTTTCAAATGATTTGATTCACATATGTTGAATGTTATGCAGGAACTGACAACAACACAAGTCAATGTCATCATAAGAATTTTTTATTATTATAGAAGATGGAAATGAAGATCAATTGGTCTTTAGCTCATTTAAAGTGGTGTTGGAAGTTAATAGAAGAGAAATAATTTTATAATACTATGGAGGATATAGTGGAAACAAAATACATATGTATTTTTCACTTACAATACAAAAACCAATCAAATGATTCTTAAAATCAAGTCATATGTAAATTACAAGAGGTGTTCCTAGAGCAATGGTCAATGATATGTGTTACACTTGCAATAGAAAAAACATAGAACAACACAAAAGAATCATTCAAAAAGCTGTAATATTCCTAAACATATTTATGTAGAATATGTATCTATAACTACTATAGAACATCATTCCTTCAATAATTTTAATTTTTCTATATTTATTTGTCATATCATCAGAAAAATAGTTTAATGTCATTTTAGATTTCTAGGAAGATTATGAAAATACCAGAGGATGAAAGATTTATAGGAAGATTACGAAAATACCAGAGGATGAATGAGGTGATATGTGAAACATGCTAGTAGGGATGTGAGAAAAAAGTGTACAAGGAGATGGTAAAGGAAATGGACATAATAGCATCATAGGAGGATACATCTCAACAACAATATGCTTCAAATGTATGATATCATTGATTTTTAGGATTATGTACATCTCATTAATTAATTCAACATGAAATATAATTTTAAATTGTTTTGTTATAGAAGAGAAAACAAAGTGGAACCTAATCAACACACAAGACAATATGACAAGAAGAAAAAGGGGTTTACAACAAAGTTTGTGAGTATTTGTGATTTACGTGTAAGAAATTAAGATTTTGTACTGGTTGTGGTTTGTATATTTAACATTTTTTGTTTTCATTGACAATCCTTGGATGTCTTGAAACAGGTGTTAACATAAAAAGAGGAGCCATCAAAAGAATTGATTGACATTCGGTTAAGAAAGGGTTCTTATTATATGTTGGCATATCAAAAATTAATTTTGGATTTTGTAAGTATATATATTGTTTTACTTCTCTCATTTTATAATTAATAAAAAAAATCCTATATATGATAAATCTATGGTTTGTGAGAGGGAATTAAACATACAAGAAACAAAGTATGGAGTGGAGCCAACATAGGACTTGTTGATAGAAGACATGAGATTTGGTTTTGAAATAATGTGTATCATTCATGAATCAATTATTTCCATGGTACGTTACGTTTCAATTAACATTCATGTCTACTATCTATTTTGTTTTTCATTATTCCCAACAATGTAGATACACCCACTACACTTTGTTTTTATGTTTGCAGATGGAAGCTAAGGAAGAGGAAAACAATCGAGCGGATAAACAAACCATTTAGCCAAATAACCCAATTGATACAAGTGGCTCAAACATCGATAACAGTTCCAATGGAGAATGACGATCCATATTTAATTTTAACGTTAATGCAAGCAGTTGTAGCTTATTGTATATTTTGAAATATTTTTCTATGAAAAGTAAACATTTTGTATAATAATTTACTCGACATAGTGTCGGAATTTAAAACCAACGGGTGACCAATAAGTGTAACAATTATATGCATGCTAACATTTTAATTATTGTTATATCCAAGATGTTCAATTTTGTATGACAAAGGCACTCTTATTGATATATAATAAAATAATTTTTTAATTCTATTGTAATCTTCAATGTTATTGTCAAATATTACATGTCAAATAGTACATTGTTAATTAAATGTATAATGGATGATTAAATATTACAATAGATACTTGCATCTATGATTTGAGAAATTAATGCAAACAAACACAATAATTAAAATTTAAATGAATAGTATTATTAAAAATCTTTCAATTTCAGATGAATAATGGAATATATATATATATATGATTGCAATGTTAGTAACCACTCTTCAAAGAATCACATGAGGTGCTTTTGATAATTGATGTTGCACAAGTGCGTCTACTTGAACACTACGCATGATTGTGTTTATGTAAACGACACGCTTTCCATACCAATGTACATTAAACACACCATTAAATTTTAAAAATAATAATGTCCACATGCTAGACGACTTGTCTAGGTGCATTTTCATTTGTTTATTTCACCAATGCATGTCAATGGTTTATACATTCTGAAAACTATTAAATCTTATACGAATCCGGTCCTTTGTGTGTTTAAGTGTGTCAGTGCGTTCGAGTTGTTTAAACGCATCAAGTTATTTTGATAGTTTGTAAGCACTCATGTGTTTGATAATGAAATTCACTAGCGCGGTAAATTTTAAAAATATTAAAAATTATTGGGTGTGTATTATGTAACATATCACATCGGTGCGTTTATGTTATACGTAAGCACTGGTGCACATAATTTATATGCAAGCATGAGTGTTTTTAACAATGAAATTCACTTGTGTGCTATAATAAATGGGAAACACTAGTAAAAATTAAAAATATTAAAAATTGTCCAATACATATGATGTAACATAACGCATCCGTGCATTTATGTTGTATGTGAGCACTTGTGCCTATAATCTATACGCAAGTACTAGAAGGCCGTTGAAATTTGGTTCTTTTCGGTGTCCATTCTATTAAAGTGCACCAATTCATATATTTTACATCGTACAACAATAGTACATATATTTTACATCATACAACACCGGTGCATTTTGTTAAACATCCGCTAAAACATTTAGTTTTTGAGTTTTTTGAGTTATAAAATATATCTGTAATAATATTCATTAAAACATTTGCTACCATTAGCAGATGTTTCGTTAGACAATCTTTTCCAATCATGTACACTAAAAGCCTCTGCTATGACCTCCACTACAGGATTTTTTCTATGAGGACGGTTTCTAACCAACTCGTAGACTACTAACATGGGGGTTACAAACTATCATCATAGGTGGCTATGAGGGTGCTTCCTAACCACACCTGTTGACTACTATGAGGGGGGTTCAAAAATGCACTTGTCCATTGCTACGAGGGGGTTTCAAATTGAAATCTTATGGTGTTAGAAGTGGGCTTTCAAACCACCATTTTATGGCGCTACAAGGGGGGTCCACAACTTCTCTCTTTGATGTCTAGGAGGGAGGATCTTAAATGACCCTGCAACTCTCTATGATGGATTTTTTTCAAAACAAACCCCATACTGTCTTATGATGGAAAGGGTAAACAAAGGGGGTTTTCAAACAACTGACCTGTTATGTCTATATGTAGGGCGTGTAGTGGGGGCCCAAACACCCCTATAATCCTCTATGAGGGTGGTTACAAGCCGAACCCAAATGTAAGTTTCCAAGGTGATTTTGGCATAACTTCCCTTCTATCCCGGGGATGATTTAAAAAATGGCCTGTAGGTATCTATGAAGGGGTATAAGAGGCAGGTTCAGAACCACCCCCATAAGTCTCTATTAGGGGGGTCAATAACCTCCCCCTAAAAGTATTGTTTGGGGGTGGTTCCAATATCTTTAAAAAACCACCCTTAGATTTTAGAACCTTTAACATGAGTGCCTTTAGGGGCATTTTTGGCACAACCACCCCTAAAAGTAAAACAACTTTCGTAAGTCTTTTTGGGGGCAGAAGAGAACCCCCTAAAGGTAAAAAAATGTTGTTGTGATATATATATATGTGTGTGTGTGTGTGTGTGTGTAGAGAGAGAGAGAGAGAGAGAGAGAGAGAGAGAGAGAGAGAGAGAGACCTTATTCTTTATATGTATCTTTGACTCACTTCAAATAATACACATTCATTTTTATGTAACACATTCTAAGTTGCATTATGAAGATTTGGAAAAATAAGACATGTTGAACTATGCCTTAATGTTTCTTCTTAACATCATAATCCACTAAGTACATATACTGAGAGCACGATGAGATATAAGAAAATCCATGCATATTATTGCATCATATATCCCAAGAGTGATAATGTATAAGTTCAACATAAGTTTTTGACTAGTTATTACTAGCTCATATTATTGACATAATGTTTCACTTTATGCATCATTCTCTTTGTTTTTTAGTTGTCTTTAAGACACTCAATTGATTTATCTTTGAAGTTGTATTCACGATATGATGTAGGAAGAAATGAAACTAGTTTTATGTCTTGGATAATTAAAGTATAAATAGGTATACCATAATGTACTTCTCACCTCAATTCCTAAACCCTAGTGGTATGTCGGTTGTCAAGTGTAGAATTTATCCAATGGGTTTCCTTGGTTACATCATAAACTATCTTATGATTAGCAAAGGGAAATTCATTGACATAGTGCTCGCCTTTACATAGTCATAGAGCCATGTCTCATGTTGTGGAAATCATTAGTTCTGCTCAAA
This sequence comes from Pseudotsuga menziesii, assembly GCA_001517045.1. NCBI lineage: Eukaryota > Viridiplantae > Streptophyta > Pinopsida > Pinales > Pinaceae > Pseudotsuga > Pseudotsuga menziesii. The sequence continues at coordinate 19,336 of LPNX011215063.1, read as the reverse complement.
ATAATATTGTGACATTTTTCCTTGTAGGTCCATTCAGTCTAAAACCATTTTATTGTTTCTATACACATCCCCTCAACTTCCTTCTAATGATTCCACTATAAGGTGGAACTATCAAACAACTAGTTAATGGCCAACACAACCCTCTTCTCATCATTGAAGTCATAGAGCTTGAAGTACTTATCTATAACCATCAACAATGCCTTGATTTATGCCCATACAACATTTATATCAAAGGTGTAAGGTTCGGTATTCTACATTTATTTTAGAAAATCACCAAGAACTCTTCTTATGTGAGTTTTAAACCTCCTTGCCCTTATCTTTCCATGTATCGTTTCTTTTATATCTAATGGAACATTTCTATTGTATCTCATTATGATGCTTTAGATAATGTTATTCAAATACATGGGACATGTTTTCTACCTTGCACATTTAGGTTTGAATGTCAAAGAATATCTCACTAGGGTCACATATGATCTTGTAATGTCCTTAAGGTAACCACCTTCTTCTCATGCAAGTAAATTGGAGGAAATGAATCAATATTTTTCGTTAATAAAAGCGATTCATTCACACCTAACACACACATACAAGCTCATAGGGGTTGTGCAACTCATTCTTCACTCCCATTATCCCCCAATAATGAAGGAAGGAAATGCAAGGTAGTTATGGTTTCTAGTGACTTGTCACTTGTTCTTTTAGGATGCACAAGCTCTAGATTGTTTGGCACACTAGGTTATTTATCCCACATATAGGAGGATATAAAACCATGACATTTCTTATATGGATTATGACTCCCATCCATTGTTAAAGAGGGAGGATTGAGGGTATGGAGGTTTAGTAATTTAAATCCTAAAGGAATAGTGTTGAATGTTTTTGAGCCAAAGTTCTTTGATTCAATCAAATGTAGGAGGTTACCTTGGTGTAAATTTATCTAGAGGGAAAGGGTTAAGTAGATCCATCTTTGATGCAAAAAGGTGTGTGTGTAATTTATCTAGAGGGAAGGGGTTAAGTAGATCCATCTTGGATGCAAAAAGGTGTGGTATTATGGTAAGCACTAAAATTGGGGTCAAGTTCCATTACCTCATTTTATCTTGATGGTTGTGTTATTGTTATCTAATGCACAAGATAGGGAAGATAAAATTATTAAAGAATTGGAGATATATGGCATAACTGCTTGTATGGCATTGAATGTCCAAAAATCTACTTCCTTCTTTTTGGGAATTGAGGTTGAAAGTGAGAATAGAATGCTTCCTTTGTTTCCCTTTAAGATTTTTTTTTGAATTTTAAATATTATTTGGATTATTGGTTGAATCTTAATGGCTATGGTAAAAGGGACTATTGGCTGAATCCTAATTTTAAATATTAAATTTCTTTTGATATTTATGCATAAATTCAATTTAGGATTATTGGGATAAGGGTTCCTTGTGTTCAAAAAACTAGTTGGGTAATAGAGAGTATATAAGTTGATATAAGACAAAGCCATGGGGTTTTTTAGATGGAGCAAGCCAAGACTGATTTGCTAGTCTTACTTTTCTTTTAGATTCATATGAATTCATATTCAAAATGGGTTTAGGATTTGGGACAAATAATCATGCATTAGTAATGGATCTAAAGTTGGTTCTCCCTTTCCAATGAAAAATTATGCACAAATCTACAAGTTTATAATCATGTAGCATTAATGTCTCTAAAGTTGGTTCTCCCTTGCCATTGAAAAAATATGCACAAATCTACAAGTTTGTACATATGCAACTTTCTTGATAAACTAGATGGATCAAATATGTCAACTTCAAGAATACACACTAATTTCCTTGGGGGAAATGATTGTTGCTTATTGTGATTTTATTTTAGTTCACCCATATATTGGGATTGTAAAAAATTATATTTACATTTTTTTACAAAAACAGTTGTTGTTGCAACTACAAATAACATCTCCTTTCTAACCTCATGGCTACTACTGCTATGCTATTCTATTCAGTAGCAGACTCTAATGAATGCCAACCTCACAGTTTCTAATATTGGTTTGAACAAATGATGAAAACTGAAAATCAGATCCAAAATTGTTTTCATTTACTAAGTCAACCCCATAATGGAATATTTCTTAAAAGAATATCAAAATTGCAACTTTAAAACAAATATAAATTATTCTTATAAACAATCTCCTACTTCTTCAACTTCCTGTGAAGATAAACATAGTTTAGTTTATTATGCCCATTTAGATTTACCTCCATACTAGTTACTGTGATCATTTGACCATTTGGGCCTGGCCGACCAAGTAAGTTGCCTTCCTCATAAAATTTGTGTACCATATGAGGAGACATAAGGAGAGTATTGTAATACTGGGTCACCAAACACATTCCTAGCCTGGCATTGGCAACACATCCCATCCTTGTTGTATGGCCATTTATCCTGTACTAAAATTAAAATTAAAATTAATACATCGGCCATTTATCATGTACTAAAATTAAAATTAAAATTGTACGGCCATATATTCGATAATGTTCGCAAAGAGCGAGCTTAGATTGTAAGGAGACAATCCACCAACCTGGAATTGCTGAAGGTCGCAGAGAAAGATTGAGATCGTTGCAAATTTTTCATATGGAAATATTCACGGGAAACCCAGCAATACTTCCCCACATTAGTGGATGGTATAGGTGGTAAACCGTCGGCCATCCTCGCAGAAGGCCTAACCCCAAAGGACTCAAGGCTCGAACCCGTGACCTCTCCCCAAACCGAGAGAGTGTGCGCACGTCTTACCAATTGAGCTAACTCTTGAGGCTGAGATCGTTGCAATTGCCAAAGGCCACAGAGCAAGATTGAAATCGTTCCAAGCGAGGAAGATGGTTTCTTGTTGAAGGTTAGAATCGCAGTAATGCAATTGAGAGGCCAATAAAACCCACCTTGTCCTGTGTTTCTTTTTAGCACCAGGAATTTTTTTTGATTGAGGTTAGTATAAAACACTTCAACAGTTTTATTTATACAAGTACAAAAGCTTTACAAAGGAGCTTTTCTTCTCAACTTCAAATTATAAGATATAAACATCTATGGGTGTAAAAATAGATTATAAAAATAAAAGGTAATAAGAAATTAAGTAAGTTAAGGGTAAATTACCAAAAATAAAAAACTAATTAAAAAAATTCATGCTAGCTCATAAAGAAAACAATTCAAAAAGTCCATTTCCCCCTTTAAAATAAAAAATTAAAATTTAAACTTTAATTTATGGTATCAAATTTCTTGAACTTAAAATTTAACAAAAATTAGACCTCAAAATATTGAATCCCTCTAAGTCATTGATACTAGGTTTAAGTTGGATCTATACTAGTTTAAACAATTCAAAGGAGGAGATGTTGTAACTTTCCTTAACACTATGTAACATTATGCAACCACCTAGTCTATTCTTCCTTTTCATCTGCTCATGCTCCACCCCTAGGTCTGGTACCCCTTGCTACTAAATTGTGACAAAACAATGATGGTTTGAGAAGGTAGCAGCAAGTATTTCATAAACCATAAAAACAAATGGGGAGAGAAATTCTCAAAGGTATAAAGAGAGAAGCATGTAGCTAAGAGTTGCAATAGGCAAATACAAAACAAAATCCCTAAAAAAATGGAAAACCTTAAAAATGAAGAAAGTAGCATAAATATTGGCACGATGACTACATATAGTTTAAAGGGGTCAACTCAACAACATAGCGGGTCAACATTGTAGCTTGGAAAATACCTCATGATTTCATATTTACATTATTTACTTTTCTCAATATATATTTTGGTATCACCATAAATGTTTAGATAAGGGGACTAAATAAAATTATATGGGAGCTTAAGTTTTTAAATATTGATACATTTTTTGTGACAAAATTGTAAAATTTTCAACAAGGGACTACTCATAATTAAAAATCAATTTACCACTAAGTGACAACATGAATAATAAGACTAGGTGTTAAATTCTGAAATAGAGATAATTTCCATGTTTCCACACTTGTTTTGAAGACTTTTATTATTATTAATAATCCCCTATGCTTTAATAGCCTTGTATAAGCATAGATTAATGTCCAACAGGAAATGAACTAGGGTGTCAGAGGGAATAAGTTCCCTCCACCATTTATTTTCATGGGTTTTCCAAATGTTGGCTTCAACCACTACCATATTAGTCTAAAAAATGACACCTTAATATTGTGAAGCATGTGCCATGTGTATGGAAATGGTAGAAAAGGATTATAGATCCAACACTGGGCACCATGGAGAAGATGGAAAAAGGTTAAATTAGGTTTATTAATTATTATGTTTATCTATGAAAATAAGAAAGCTCCTCATTATATAAGAGGATGCTCCCTAATAAAAAAAGCATTCTTTTGTTTTTGCTGAAACACGTCTCTCTCTCTGTGTTTCCTTTTTTTTCTTATTTTTCTTGTTTTTAGGATTTAGCATGAAGCAGCCAGAGCACCTCATTCATGGCAGCCTCTGGTCTTTCAATCCATCTGTGATCGCCTCCCATACAGAGAGATAGCCTTCCCCATAGGCTTTCTCTCTCATTGGAGGTTTTCTTCATCTTCCCGGAATCTGCTGAGAAAGTAGGAGCAGGCCAGATTGATGCTACGCTCTTGCTGAAATATTCCAGCTTCATGGGAAAATGAGCATAGCTCTTCCTTCATCATGCTGCACTATCAGTACCTCCTCATTTCCAAGGCACACATAGCTACACCTCCTGCGCACCCCCTTTCACCTCTGCACATCTCCTAGAGCTAAGCATTGTCTTCAGCTGGAACAGTTTCAGTTCAGCCTGCACTTCATTGATCGCACCCTAGAAAGTATGTGTGCGGTAGATCAAAATGGTATCAAAGCCTTATGATCTTGACTATGGGCTCCAACAAAAAAAAATTGGGTGTTTTTAATGAAATATTCTAGATTTCACCTGCCTCCAAGTTGATGAATGCAAGTGAATACATAGATCTCATAGCCCCAAGGGTGCATAGATCTCAGCTACAATAGAGAGGAGGTTCATAGATCTAAAACAATACAGATCTCTCCCTCTAGACCTACAGCTCCTTTTCTCTATTTTAGGTTTTTTTTTTTACCACCTACGTTGGTTTTGATCTTCAATTGGCCTCACCATGCCTCCTCGAAGAGATCCCTTGGCAGTAGAATTGGATTCCAACACTTCAAATCTAGTCCAAGATCTTGCTTATGTACTCAATGAGTTGTTGAGGATGCAACAACAGACCAATCCAGACCCATTCTGATTGGACACTAGAATACAAATCCCTAAGTTTGCTAGGAAAACCAATGGAGAAGCTGTTGATTCATGGATCTGTAGCCTCTCCACCTACTTTAACACATGCACAGGACTCACTGAGGAGAGAAAGCTTCAAATTTCCTCCTTACAACTTGAAGGCCTTGCACAAACCTGGTGGGGCACTGAGCAAGAAAATACCACATTCATGGTGGAACTTGGAACTACTCCAGGAACTTCTTCCTCCACAACCATCAGAACTTGGGCTCAAATTTCTGACACAATGAGAACCCGCTTCTACCCACCAAGGTATGTACAATATCTATGGATGAGATGGCATAAAATCAAACAACTCCCTTCACAAAGCATTCAAGGTTACATTGAATTCTTTTGCAAACTACACCTACAACTCCACATTCCAGATCCGGAAGAGGTACTCATTCTTAAATTTATCGTTGGTTTATTGATGCAGTTCTGTAGAGAGGTAGAGCTATTCGAAAATCCAACATTAGATAAAAAAAAATTAGATAGCATTGGCTATCGAAAGGAATATTGATCCTAGGGGTTGTACTCCACAATACCACCCCAACCCTCATGCCTCTCCCTCTCAAACAACCATCTCCAACTCTTTAGCTCATTTTCCACCTACTCGACCTCAAAATCCTATTAGCCATACAAATACAAGAACACCTTGGTGTTCATTCCATAAGGCTACCTCACACAACTCCTCATATTGTCAAACCCTCCAAAATCTAAAGACCAACAAAGCCTTACTCATAGAGATCATTACTACTCCACCAACGAAAAGACATTGAAGAAGTCGCTCTAGACAAGCCCACTGAAGTGGATCCCTCTTTGATCCTAATGACCCAGGATGATTCAAACTCCTCAACCCAACCACTTTTCACTCATAATTGCCAAATCAAAAATTATTTAGCCTTACTTATTATGGACAATGGCAGCGAGAAGAATTTGGTATCTCAAGGCCTAGTCAACTGCCTTAAACTGGTTACTACTCCACACCCACACCCCTATCAGCTCGAATGGGTTCAGAAGGATGGTCCCCATCTCCTAGTATCTGAGCGATTCCTTATCACCTTTGCTATAGGCCAATTCAAAGACACTATTCTTTGTGATGTTTCCCCCTTGGATTGTTCAGATTTACTATTAGGATACCCTACCAATCACAAATAAATGCTATCTATCTAGCCAAATATTTCCAATATAAGCTTTCAAAAGATGGCCACACCTATATATTAACAGCAGCAACACCAAAAACCCCTTCTACTACTGAGAAAACCCCACATGTCCAACTGAACTAGTGTATATCTCTTTGTTTGGTGCACCCTGTACCACCAAAAAATACCACTCATCCTGTTCCTGAAGCCATGACTCCCCTACTTAAAGAGTTTTCCAATGTGTTTCAACCTCCTACGAGCCTCACCCCCTCCAGGCACATAGACCATTCAATCCATCTCATCCCCGGATCTGCCTTACCTAATGCCCCCACTTATCAGTTGGCCCCCACAGAAATGGAGGAAATGGAAAAAAAATTGACATAACTCATTAACTCTGGTCATATCCAACCCTCTTCTTCTCCTTGCCCATCTTCTGCATTTGTTATTCCCAAATGAGATACCCTAGACATTCGCCTTGTCACTGACTACTGGGCCCTCAATAAAACTACTGACAAAAACCGTTACCCAGTACCCTGAATTAAGGAGTTACTTGACACCCTCCAAGGAGCAAAATGGTTCACCAAACTAGATCTGACAGCTGGTTACCATCAGGTTCGAATGAACCCAGATGATGTATGGAAGACAACATTTGAGACCAAATTTGGTCTTTCTGAATGGAAAGTCATGCCCTTCGGCCTCATCGATGCTCTAACAACATTTATGAGGCTCATCAATGACATTTTTAGACCACATTTGTTCCACATGGTGGTCATCTACTTAAATGACCTTCTCATCTTTAGCCATACATGGGATGCACACATGCAGCATGTCCGACAAATTCTCCAAATCCTTCAATCCAACAAGTTGCAGGTAAAAGAAGAAAATTCATATTTTGGTCAAAGTACAATTCCATATCTAGGATTTGTGGTCAATTCAGAAGGTATTCAACCGGATCCAACCTGTATCAAAGCATTGAAGCAATGGCCACTCCCTTCTTCGATGAGTGAGCTCAAAAGCTTTATGGGTGGTATAAATTTCTATCGTAATTTCATTCTGCACTTTTCTCAGATTGCTCGTCCTTTACATCAGCTTTCTAATATTTCTTCAACATTTAATTGGACTAATGAAGCCACTAGTCATTTTACTCAGCTCAAGGAAGCCTTGTGCTCATCACCGGTTTTACATCTGTCAAATCTCTCTCAACCTTTTGAGATTGAGTCCGATGCCTCACAATATGCTATTGGAGCTGTGCTTAAACAAGGAGGCCACCCCATTGCTTATCACTCTGAAACTCTTTCCGAGGCCAAGATGAACTATAGAACCTATGACAAAGAGTTTTATAGCCTAGTTCAAGCCCTCAAGCAATGGAGACATTATTTGCTCGGTGAAGAAACCATCTTGCATACAGACCACCATCCTTTGATTTTCATCAATTCTCAGTCAAATATTTAGGAACAAATGCACCTTAAATGGGCCTCCTACATTCAACAATTTCACTTGGTCATCCGATATAAGAAAGGCACTTCAAATAAGATAGCTGATTTGCTCAGTCGGCCACTGTCACATGCTCCAATTTTGCAAAAATAATTTTATATTATTTGATGTTATTTGAGGAAAATATGTTAAATTTTATGCTAATTTGTAATTGATGACTCAGCAGAGTCAAGGATATTTAATTTAATTTTGAATATTTTATTTATAAATAAATAAAGGAGGAGACAACAGCTTAGGAAAGCTGTTAAAAGAGTGTTTACTAGTCAAATTGGTGGAGGAGACTGGGTGGAGAGCAAATTGACATGTGGCAGCATCCTCAAAGCACTTCCAACTATTGCAAGTGGCAACTTCCCTACATTTGGGGTCATGATTCCCCAAGAAATTTGAATCAGAGCAGGTGGCTCAATTAATGAAAACTAACCCAAAAGACCTAGGCAATATTTATAAAAATTCTGATTGAAGAGAGCTGAGGCTGCTCATTCTAGAGAGGTGATCATTCAGGTGAATGAATGTACTTCAAAGAAATTCAATGGAAGGGAATTGTGGAAATTTTTGAAGGGATAACTGCTGATTGATCTACTGTAGCTTTTAAGCTAAATGATCTTACTGCTGAGAGCAGAGTGTTTTACTGAGATATTGGACTAGTCTACTGTTTGCATTCTCCACCATTTCTCAGCCAAGAAGACCAGGAATAGGCTCGAGGGTCCTGAGGAAGCATTGTTTGAGTGCTCTCCAGGAGATTGGTAGGGAGGAACGGCCTTCTAACGCTGTTGTCGTCTATCCTAAACAGGTTCTACATTATTTTGTTTTACTGTGTTAGATAGATAAATATGAGTCTAACTTTTATATGAATGTTAAATATTCAGTTTGTAAAATGTTAGAATCTAGTAGTCTCTTTAAATGATTGAAGAAATGTATTTGATTTAGAAATGTAGTACCCCATATTTTGACTACGGCATATTTATCACTCAGACTTATTACAGTGTATTTACTTATTATCTGTGGACTCAACTATATTTCATAAACTATATTTTGGCAGGTTATATGTGATTATTTACTGATGTTATGATGTTATCAGGATTATGCTCTAATCATGATATTATGATGTTATCATGCTTAAATTATACTTTGATCATGATGTTACGATGATTAACATGCCTATGTAGATGCTTTGATTATGATGTTATGATGATTATCATTTATATGAAATTATTGTGCTTATGCGATTATCATGCAGTAGTCGTCATCATATTCATTTATTTCATAACAAAAACATATAGTTGATAGTAATCCTTGGTATTATGTGATATGTATGATGTGGTACATGGGCACCCATCCATGATACGATTTATTGTGTGATTTTATGTGATGAAAGGAAATAATGTTGATATTATGGACTAGCTATTGATTTAATATTGTTATGAATGCATGTTTGCATAGTGCTAACCTACAGGGTATAGGGGCTATGTGATAGCCAAGTGTGTGATGCAAACTATGACTCAATACATATCTTGAAGAAGAGCCTTAATTGCCAAGTGATGGTACGATGACACGTACCAATAAACTCGATAGCAACGCAGTATGGTTTGATGAGTATATACCCAGTATGTTGAGAGGGATGGATGCATTTCCCACCCTGTGTCACTTTGATACCCGAGATCGTGGGAGGGCAGTGCTGAGACACGCTCCCCAAGTTATTGTGATGATGATGGTCGGATGCCTACTAGGAGAGGCTAGGTCCGCTAGTTAGCCGTTGCTACCGCTCTCAGGTTCTATGTGGGAAGGTCAGTACAACTAGCATCCACTTTGTACTAGCAGAGGAAGGATAGGGAGGATGCCGACGTAGGTTAGGATGGTTGACATATTAGTTATTATTGTTGAGTGTTGGACATTTATGATACCGGATTAGTGATGGTAGGTACCAATCTTAATTGACTGATTAATAAGAACATAACTGTTAAATAACTCTGAATGTCAAAAGAAATCATATTATATCTGTATATTTGTCTTGTTGCATGAAATATTATTTGTATCAGCTAGAATTTAGGTGTTTTGGGTTATAGTACATGTGCAGCCTGTGCATGTATTGGCCATACATGCACACCTCACACATGCACGCTAGTATGAAATATTAATTGAAAAACATTGAATAGTTGGATGGGTTAACTAAGTAATTGTGTATTATTTTAAACGTGTAAATGTACCTTATTTATTAAAAATCAATGTGCGGGGGGGGATTTAACAAATAAACATAAACATATCAATGTTATCATTTCAATCAATTAATAACAATACCGCAATTAGTTATTTATTGATTAATAATAATAATTATTAATTTATTTTGTTGTCACTATCTATAATTATTATTATATATATATTTTAGTGTTTATTATTAAGTATTTTTTATTTTATTAATAACATATACTAAGTTACAAAATTATTATTACCATTTTACCATTCGCATAAAACCTTAAACAAATAATAAATGTGTAATCTTATGACAGTTGGTTAAATTTAAATCTACACATACAAGTCAATAGGATAAGCATCTAGAAAATCCCCACCATCTCACCTGGGGTGAAAATTGTACAATTCAAGAAAATAAATTAAATGCGTACAACAAATGTCTTAAAACCTGAACTAGTTGACTACCCAAGAAAAGAACTAAATAATAAATTAATTTAAATATGAAGAAGGTGGTGGAAGAAGGAAGGCGGTGGAAGAAAGGAAGGGAAGGGGGTATAAGGAGGGGGATCAAATGGTTCAAAGGGGGGAGGATTTTGGGGATTTTTGGAAAGAGTAGTTGAAAGAATTTTTTTACGGAAGAACAGAGGAAAGAAAGTGATGGAGCAGAGAGGCAAGAAAACTAGAGGAGGGGGTTAACTCCAGGGGGTGAATTACACTCAGAGAAACAAGGAAGTTGCTCTCAGGTTTATCGGCATGTGGGCTCGGGGGCTAGGAAACCCATCAGTTTCCTAGGGCCAGCAGGTTTGCTGGTTGGCAGGGTGGATCATCCGAGTTGGCATCAAGTCTCCTATAGGCTCGGATGAGGGAAAGGTAAGGCTAAAGGAGCAGGAATCAGGGACAACCTTCAGCTCGCTAAAGCTCAGGTATTTTTCGGTGAACTATCTATTTATTGCACAAATAAATGAAAATCTAAAATCGAAGTAAATGACATTTTTATTGTTTAAGTATAGGACTTAGTGCTCTGCCCGGCAAGCAGAGCACTACAGAATGGTATCAGAGCCATGGTTCCAAATCTGGAACCAGAGGGCTCGCAATTGATATGATGGAATGAAAAAAAAATAAAAAATAAAAAATAAATAAATTGCAACTAATGGATAGGCCCGCAGGTTTGAAACCAACGAACTCCTCCCAACATGCCAAATGATTTAATCAACGTGCCTGCTTGTTAAGGCCGTTGATAAATATTTCAACGCATGGATAGAATTGTTGCAGCCAACTCTGGAATGTAATTTCCTACAATCATCCTCCCATAATCGTCGTCAACATCCTCATTGAAATAGGCCATGAATTCTTTCATAGTATAAAAGTTTTGAAAAAAATAAAATAAAAATTTAGGGAAAGTTTGTATAATTAAAAAGATAGACCTTACATAACTTGTTCTAGGATTTCAAATAAATAAAATTCACTTTGAATAGAGGGCTTTTTATAAAAATAAAAATAAAAATCCATTTGATCCCATTAATCTTACAAAGCCTCCGATAAACTTATATTCTATAATTCGAATACTATTCGAATTACTAGGCACTATAAGGGATATTGCGAGCATAACTTTCGCCTGCTATGTAGAAATCTCGAAATTTATACTATCAAAATCTGCTGAACCATTTGATGAGAAATGCGTAAGCATCTTTAGCTGTAAAAACAAAGGCAACATCTTTAGCAGTATGTTTAGGGTTTACTATCCGCGTAGATGTTTCTCTGAAAACTAAAAGCTTCACACGTTACCCGTTTGGCTATCTCCACTATGCTCTGTATAAACATAACTCGTGTTTGAGTAAGAAAATCCAACGCCGGCTGGGAATTCCAGAAATAATATATTAGCCACTGTAGTAATAACTTCGATCAAAATTCATAATCTGGAATGAAATTTTAGCATTATTGAAATACATGCTGAAAGTTGTGGACAGTTATACTGGTTATGTTTTCTAATTCTCCCTAGCAAATGAAGGTATTGTCTACAACAAACATGACCAAGCAGTGCAATACTAACCTTTGTTCCATGAGTAGCGATTGAAGGAAAGCGTTTATCCAACTTGGTTTACGCGAAAAGGTCCTAGTTCTGTCATTGCTCCATATGCAAGTGACGAACATCCAGGTCCACTGTTCAGCCAGAGAACAAGCGGCTGCTTTGAGGGATCTTGAATAGCCTCGGTGAAATAATAGAACAGCGCTTTTCCTGCCTTCGTATTAACTGTTACATATCCTGAGTATTGTTTAAATTTGATGTCCAATGGTTGTCCAGGCAGACCGTGCGGGAGATAATCCCATAAATAAAACGTCATCTGGGTGTTTAAACTGGAATCAGCGCATCAATATCGCAGATTTCTTTCTCAGAACCATTGTGTTCGTCGGCTGTGCTACTTAAAAAGCATGGAAAACAGATGAATGAATACAAAAGAACTGTTCAGATACTGATACCCGTGCAATACAACCAGCTCCTAGCTTAGTTAAATATTAAACTAGCCCTAACCCTAAACATATTTTATGAGCTACGCATCAGAGAACCCCAAAGCCTTGAATTCGAAAAACCAGAGACCAAAATAACATCTAAGAGATATGATTTCATCATTAGAGTTATCCAAGTAGCAGATGCGTCCGCGCTAAAAAAAAAAACTAGTGCATAATTTAATCATAATAAAATTTCTGATATTAATTTATTCATAATGAAATTTCTGATAATAAACAAAATGGTAATGATTTTAGGCCACTCGTTGCAGGTTTTAAGGTAGGAAAGGCCACTTACATTTCTGATATTAACAAAAACGGTAATGGTTGAATCCGTTTATGCCACTCCAGTAGTGCTGCCTGTATGTTTTAAAGTAGAAAGGCCACTGATTTATTTATAATGACATTTCTGATAATAAATAAAAGAGTAATGATTGAATCCATTTCTTTATACTAATTTCAAAATTAGTTTGTGGCACATAAATAATGTTTGAATCTCTATGAAGAAAATTTCATGTGGCTAAATTAAATGCCAAAGACAAAAACACCATAAAACTTGACAAGAAGATATATCACCTTGTCGAAAACCCTGCTACGGTAATCGCCTGATTTTGACCATGGATCGAGCGGCTTATCGCTGAGACAATCAGAAACGATTAAGAGTTTTATATAAGGTAGAGAGCTCCCACACCTTCCTCAAGCTCCCCAAATTGGAAGAAAAAAAAAAGGGGGGGGGGGGGCATTGAGGGAGTTTGTATTTGTGTCCCAGCCGAGGCCACGGATGAAGAGATTTCTCTGTGCGGGATATTTTTCTGCGATGGAGTGAACCTGCTCCAGTACGTCCTTATGCTTCATGGCTGCCTCCTGTAGAATATCCAACAGTTGCTCCAGGGTGAAGGTTTCCAACATTTTCCGTATATTTTCCACGGTTATATACACCACGTCATTCTCTTCAGCCTTTCGTTTTAAATCGCAGAGCAATTTAGATTTGCTTCCCCTCTCTAAATCACGGAGCAGAGTAGAGTTGCCTCTCCTCTTTAAATCAGGGGTACCAGGCACGGAAACCTAACACGAAATTGGAGGAAGGGCTCGGAGGGCTCGCCATGGAACTTAGCTCGAGTTGCAGGTTGCAGAGCTCCTCCATCTGGTAATGATTGAAAAAAAAATGAGGTATTGGCATGCGGGTGTGGAAGGGGTATCACCTTTTTAACAGCCATCCTTATTCAGCTGAGGACTCGTGGGTTATCGGCACATGAGCTTCATGCAGGGGGAGCCTCATGCATATGTCCGCGTGGCTTGCATGCACCGTACCTTCGAATGAGTAAGGTAGGGCAGCCTTCTGGAAGGTGGATATAATTTTATAATATTTTAAAGCGGTGTTCCAATTTAAAGTGGAAAAGACGGCTCACATGTATATTATGTTTTATTATTTATCGCATATTAACAAGTGGCATATCTATGTTGCATTTTATGATAAAACATTATGGCCTACCAGATTTAACATTTATATTGATTTTGCTATTACAGAAGATAAAACATTCTACATCCTTAAATAGAATTGAATTTAATGGTCTATGTTACAACTTTTCAAAGTAACAATCATAGCATAAAATTCTAATGTTACCGAAACCAAGAAAAGAGTAATCTCGTATTTAGTAAATAATGTCACAAATCCATGGCATAGTTTTTAACTAAGCCATGTGGCTTAGAAGTAAGGCAGCTTAATAAATACAGGGTTTAAGACAGATTAAATAGGAGGTTTTATCTAGCATTAAGATGAACGTTGAGATGGATTACAAATATTGAATATCTCTTGGGCTTAGAAACAAGGCATATAAGCTGAGCCGGACCCAATATACATTCAATCATTTGGGATAAGGCTGGACCCATGATAACCTAAATTAATTTATTTTCTAAAAATAACAAACTGGAATCATGGTAATCCATTGATTTAACTGCAAGCGTGCTTCTTGTGCAGATTGAGTCTCTTATGCTCTGGATCATTATCTTTAGGAATATATAAATATACATATATTTGTGAAATTTATTAATTATCTAAAGCTTACAATTAACGTATTATGTAAACTTTAATGTATTAAGCTTTTATAATTAATTAAATTAGTAAGCCTTTTATAATTTATTTAATTAGTCTATTATTTGTTTTAAATAATTTATTATAAATTATAAATCCTTAAAGTATTTAATGTATTAAACTTAAGGCATTACCGAGACTTTGACTGATAGTCAAAGAGGCGAGATGGATGTGAAATAGGAAAAACAAGACATTGTTGAGACTAGCATTAAGAGCTTAACGTTAAGGCATAGATTAAACCCCAAGACGAAATCGGTTAACAAAAATGACTATGCAAGCTTTACACAAATATTGACAATTTGTCTCTATGCATAAATATAAGTATTGCATAACTAAAATTTTATCTCTGCAATTATTAGATTAAGATAATAATGGCATAATGTTGTTGAATATGTCAGGAATTATCATGGTTCAAACATGCAGAGGTCGAGGTTGAGGTCTAGGGCGGGGTCGAGGTCAACCACCCTCGCCACCACCGCAGACCCCAGGTCACCCACCCTCGCCACCACAGACCTCACCACTGACACCTCCAAGGGTAACCTCCAGTCCTGAGATGGGGGTGATACTGAGCTCCTTGGAAACCATCATGGCCACTCTAAACAAGCAGTCGAAGAGGATCGCAGAGGTAGAAACCACACAGGTCAGCTGAGAAAACTCTGAGAGGGCGCAGGGCCCAAGGCAAGAACTGCTTCAGGATATTTCTAGAGAGCTGCAGAAGATCAAAATTCCTGAGTTCTCAGGAGGACGACCGAGTAAGCACGCTGAAGCGTGGCTCGAAGGTATGAAGAGGTGCTTCGCACTAAATGAGTATACTTCAAGTTCCAAGGCTAGAATGGCCATCTTCCAGCTAAAGGGTGATGCCCTAAATTGGTGGTCAGACCTCGAGAAATAATTGCATCTTAATCCTTTGTTTGTTTCATGGGAGTTATTCGAGGAGAGGTTCAACATGAAGTATCTTCTGGCTTATTATAAGGAACAACAGGCGGGTTCCTTTCATGCCTTGGTACAGGGAAACATGACAGTGGAAGAGTATGAAGCTAGATTCATGGAACTGGTAAAGTATGTTCCATACTTGGACTCGGATGATCGACAGGTGGAGCGATTTGTGTATGGACTCAACTACAAGATCAGGGCCGCAGTAAGGATGTGGAAGCCATCTTCAGTTGCCATGGCAGTTGAGTATACTCGCTATGCTAAGGATATGTCAGATGCAAAGGGAGGAAGCAAGTTGATAGGATCCAATCAGTATGTCACAGTGAAGGCCCCACGACCATACTTCAGAGGAGAACAATCCAGACCTCCTCCTTATGGTAACAGGTTCACCCCGAGAGGTAACACTTCAGTTAACTCGGTATTGCAGGCTTCGTCAACAAACCATGGGAACTGAGGACGAACGTAGGGCAATTCCTATTGAGGATCGGGAGGTTTTAGAGGATCTCGGGGAAGGAACACATCTNAGGTTTTAGAGGATCTCGGGGAAGGAACACATCCCAGAGGACTCCTCCCAGCAACATGCAAGCACCACCTAATGTCTCTTGTTGGGGATGTGGAGGTCCTCATCTTCAGCGGGATTGTCCTAAAGGGCAGACTAGCAGCAGGCAGTAGGAACGAAAAGCATCCATGAGCAATTCTTATAAAACTCATCGGATTCATGCAGCTGTTCACAACCACTAGGAAGAACATCAGTCCACCGTAGTAGAATCCACTGGTAAAGTAAACAATGTCAAACTTAAAATTTTATTTGATCCTGGTGCAACAGATAGTTTTATTTCACCATATGCATTAGATAAATGTGGGTTGGCAGCCTGTGAGCATGATGATTTTGAATCGACCGAGATGGCTTCAGGGGTTAAACAGGCAGTAGGTCTTAAGGTAAGGGGGTGTCAAGTTGACTTAGGAGTATGCACCACTAAGTTGGATGCTTATATCACCAATTTGGGCACCTATGACCTCATTGTCGGCATGGATTGGTTGGAAGACCATAGAGCTTTCATGGATTGCTATGCAAAGAAAGTCTTGTGCCTTGATGATGAGGGTCGAGCAATTCATATCCAGGGTCAAAAGAGGAAAATATCCCTCCGTTTCATCTCCCCAGTGAAAGCTAAAAGGTGTTTAAGACAAGGATGTCAGTTGTTTGTAGTTGAGACAATGAGCGATAGTAAAGGACCTTCCTTGAATTCTTACCCAGTATTATCTGAGTTCAAGGATGTCTTTCCAGAAGAACTTCCACAACTACCTCCATAATGAGAGCTTGATTTCACGATCGAGCTGAAACCTGGTGCGGAGTCGATCTCAAAGACTCCTTATAGGATGACAACCCCTGAGCTTCGAGAGTTATAGATCCAGTTAAAAGAGTTGCTAGACTTGGGACTAATTAGACCTAGTATCTCACCATGTGGAGTGCCAGTGATATTTGTTAAGAAGAAGGATGGATCATTGCGACTGTGCATAGATTATAGGGATTTGAACAAAGCCACAGTGAAGAACAGGTATCCTATACCAAGAATTGATGACCTATTTGATCAGATGAAAGGCGCATCAGTCTTCTCTAAGATTGATTTGCGGTCGGCGTATCACCAGCTTAGGATTAAAGAAAATGACATTCCTAAGACTGCTTTTCGAACTCGATTTGGGAATTATGAGTTTGTAGTAGTACCGTTTGGTTTGACCAATGCTCCAGCCGTATTCATGAGCCTCATGAATAGTGTCTTTCGGAATTACTTGGACCACTTTGTTCAGGTATTCTTAGATGACATTCTTATATATTTTAGAACGAGAAGGAGCACGAGGAGCACTTGCAGTTAGTCTTAACTTGCTTAAGGGAACATAAACTATTTGGTAAATTGTCAAAATGTTCTTTCTTCCAAAAGGAGATTCACTACTTAGGGCGTATCATATCAGGAGAAGGGATCTCAGTGGACCCAGAAAAGGTGAAGGCCATCGAGGATTGGCCAATCCCGAAGAATGCGCATGAGGTGCGTAGCTTCATGGGATTAGCAGGGTATTACCGAATATTTGTGGAAGGATTCTCCAAGATTGAAAAAACCATCACCACCTTGCAGTGAAAGGGAGTCCGATATGAGTGGACCAATGAATGGGATTGATCCAGATGGAGATCGGTGGCCACCCACCTATTCCACTGGCTCAAAACAATTGTCCATTGTGGCAGTTTCCTAGTTATTTTTCGGCAGTTTTTCGAGTCCTAAACTTTCGGGGCCGTTTTGAGGCCTTAAACGACGTTTTTTGGAGATTTGGGGCCAAATGGTTGCCATCGGCATGCATTTGGTTGACCAAAAATTGTAAAGCTTAGAACGAACTTTCCAACGAGTTCTCGAACGCCCAAATCGGAGATCGTATGCAAAAGTTATGACCCCGGGAAGTTGACTGTTCAACTTACCACCGTGGGGCCGCAAACTTTATGACGGTTCATCTTCTAGGGTTACGTTTTGGGACTTTTGGGGTTCTCACCTCGCTATTATTATTATAAATAGGCCCCTTTGGCCTCATTTTGTATTCACCTTGGCACGAATGAGCGTAGCGGCCACATCTCTTCTCAGAGATAGCTACCACCATTCTAGCAATTGTATTACAGTCTGTTCTATTTCCGCCATTTAATAGAATATGTTTTTACTGTATCTCTGTTATCTTTGCAAAATGTCTGTTATTATGACTCTGTATATGTTCTTTCATTTCGTTCGCACATAAATCCGGATCAGGGATGCCGCTTTTGCTGAATTTAAGAGATTGCTAACGAGTGCACCAATCTTACAGGTACCAGACATGGATAAAGACTTCATGGTATGTACTAATGCCTCGAAGAAAGGGTTATGAGCAGTTCTAATGCAGGAAGGTGGGGTAATAGCTTATGCATCTCGTAAGTTGAAGCCTCATGAGGAGAAATATGCCACACATGATCTAGAATTGGCAGCAGTAATGCTGGCACTAAAATTATGGAGACACTACCTAGTTGGCAGAAGTTTCACACTTAAGACAGATCATCAGAGTTTGCAGTATATTTTTACACAAAGGGATCTAAATGCTAGGTAGCAATGATGGAGTGAGTTCATGAGTGAGTATGACTTTGGTATCTCATATATCAAAGGAAAGGAGAATGTGGTGGCAGATGCTCTAAGCCAGAGGCTGAGGATTTTCTCCTTAATCCCCTTGAGAGTGGATTTGAAGGAGAAAGTGCTCGAACAACTCTTGGGAGATGGTTGGTATATAAAGGTAACCTTAGATATTCAGAGTGGGAATAAGTGTGAGTCGAAGTATTATGGGTACCATATTGAGGAAGACGGGTTGCTACGGTACCAAGGGAGGATGTATATCCCTAAAGAAGGTGATATCAGGAAAGCAATCCTTAGAGAGGCCCATAGGGCACGTTATTGTGCCCACCCTGGAGTGAAGAAGATGTATGCAGACATGAAGAAGCTCTTCTTCTGGGCCGGTATGAAAAGCGATGTAGTGGATTTTGTTTCGAAATGCCTATAATGTCAGCAAGTCAAGGCAGATCATCGACACCCAGCCGGTCTCTTACAGCCTCATGATATTCCTGAGACCATTAGAGGAATTTTGGGGTCTAAAATGGGCCTCCTAAGGAAAATAATAAAATAATAGTTAAAATAATAAAATAATAGTTAAAATATTAAAATAATATTG
>LPNX011215033.1:0-37015 GCA_001517045.1 Pseudotsuga menziesii | reverse complement strand
CAGGGGGAGTTTGTTGCTCAAATTGTTCGAGAAAATCTTGGATGTCTGTCAGACCATGATATGATGGAGTCTCAGCGATCTCGGCACCAATCCATCGCAATGACTTACTTATAAACGCACATCTGCGCGATGATACTTCGTAAAGTCTGTTCTGCCAGTTTTCTAGACCAACATCCGAATCCGATGCGCATGAGCTGTCGCATTGCCAACTAATATGCCCTTCTGCAGTGGGATTGATATAGTCATTCTGGTTTGCTGTCATCTGGTAGAGTCTGTCCATATTATGTGCCTCTTCCTCTGCTCGGATAGGTTCGATATATCTAGGTCCTTGGTAAGGATCCAGCGGTGCGATGACCCGGATCCGCGCATCCTCAAAGGTCATATGTCTTTTCTTTAGGTCAATGACAGCTTTACTGCCAATTGCCCAATCAATACTCAGTAGTGCTGGATATGGTCGACTGTCACCAATGATTTCTATAACCTTGAATTCCACAAAAGTACAAACTCCGTCAATATCCACTGGCACCTGCGATAATCGACCCAATGGTGATACTCGCTGCTGATTAGCTAATCTCAGGTGGATAGGTGATAGGGCTAACTGAGGACTACCCATCTGTTCCCATGTCTGCTTGGTTAGAACGTTCACCTCTGATCCCAGGTCTAAGACAACCTCATCCATTTCAAACTCACTGATCTGGGCTGTGAATTTCATCTCTCTTCCTGTCCTTGCATGTCTTGTAATATTATGGACAGCGCGGTGTGCACTGTCCGAGAGAGAGGGTTGCTGACACTGATCTATCATACGCTGTAGCTCACCAACAGCTTTATCATTTCTCAGGAGTTTCAAGCAGCTGTGCAGGAAGGCTTGTATACTTCCTGTCGATTCATCCTCGTCACATCTTCCGGATGTGGTAGCCTGCTGTGCCTGCTCAGGGTTATCGCTACAAGGTACTTGCTGCGGTACGCCCCTAGATGGTGGTACCTGCGGTCCTCCTAGTGTAGGTTCATCAAAGGAAGCCTTAGCTCCGTGAAAGGTCTCCTTATTCTTCTGTAGGTTGAGTGCAATTGCTTTAGTAGGAGCTCTGCGCACCCACCCCTGACTTGTGTTCTGTCCGGTCTCCTGCGATGTGCCACTGGTGGAAGCACCGCTCCGAGTCACAATGTTAACTGCTGGTTCTGGTTCCTTAGGTTCAGCAGCAATAAGCTGGATGTTCTGGTGTGCAACTGGTTTAGGATCTCTGATCTTAGCTATCAAGATGGGACACTCTTCTATGGTATGATCGTAAGATTTGCAGTAATTACAAGTAGTAGTGGCGTTCTGGCAGTCCCTAGCATAGTGTCCGACAATTCCACAATTATAACAAGTGACTGGTCCACGACCTTGACCAAAACCTCCTCCTCTTGCGAAGCCTCCTCCACGGCCTCGTCCTCTGAATCCTCCTCCTTGGCCTCCATACGTCTGAGCCGGCTGTGGTCCTGTTGCTGGACCCTGTGTGTCTGCTTGGACTCTGTACACATCCTGTGTTCTTTCTGACAGGAGATCATAAGCTCGAAAATCTTGTGGATCATGCCTGACGGATTTACAGAAGATACAATAGAGATTTTTAGGTGTCTGTACATACTTTTGAAGCAAAGGGCATTGCTGAGGTGGATGTCCTTGAGTTCTACATATTTCACACCATGGCCCTTGTGTTCGTGGTAAGGGGTTAGGAGCCCCTGACGCTAAATATTCTGCAAAGACTGGACAGTTTTCTTTACTGTGGCCTTGTTCTCTGCACTTTATGCACCATATGTCTTGCATAGCCTCTTTCCCTTTTTTAAGTTCATGTATCTGTAATGTGAGGTTGGCCAACTGGGTCTGTAGAGTTGTCATCCCTGTACTGGTTTCTGCTAAAGGTGAAGCCTCTAGTTTCATTGCCATCTCCAGCGCTTCATCTTGAGTAGTGAGTTTCTGTTGCATTAGTGGCATTCTGATATGAGGGAGCAGTGCTGCAATAAACCATTCTTTATGCTGCTCCGGCGCAAACTCAAAACTTACTTGGTCTATGAGAGCTTTGAATTTCTGGTCAAAGTCCCATACTGACTCTGATGGTAGCTGTTTAATATCCTCAAGCTCTGTAATGCACTAAGACTCAGATTTAGGTTTCTTGAACTCTTTAATCATGGCGTTCTTGACCTGGGCGAGCGTCTTGGGTAATGTAGTATACTTTATGTACCATGTCAAGGCTCTGTCTCTGAGTGTGGTAACCAACTGTACAAGTTTAAGGTTATCATCGTTGATTGTTTTAATGGTCCACATAGCTTCGCATAGGAACCAATGTTGTTCCGGGTCTTTTGCTTCGGTACCTTTAAAAATAGGTAGCTTCATGTCGTCTCCCATTCTATTTCTCTGTGGTGGGTTCTGACTGACTGGAGTACTACCACTCAGCGGTGTAGGTGAAGGTGCTGTAACGGGAGTAGGTACTGACTGTGAACTACTAGATGGAGTACCTACGGGATTATTCTGAGTCCCTGTCTGCTTCTGTGGAGTATAGGGGTGGTAAGGGATACCCCCCTCTGGTTCTTCGGTGGTGCTAGGGCTCTGCTGTCTAATACTGTTTGAACTGTCTTCAAATATAGGAGAACTAAATGCTACTTTATACTTATTTCCACTCTGTGTTCGTCCAATGTCATCGAAATCACTTTCAAACTCTTGTGACATTACTAGCTTTACTTATTCATCTGAGACTAGATCCATTGTTCCTTTTTCATATAGCAGCATCTTAAGGGACAAGTTTAGAGATCTTAGGTACTTACCGCGATATCCTTTGAAGAAGTGTCGTTCGGCTGTGCTGAAGCTCTTTCTCTGGTCAACTGCAAACTCTGTAACGTAGCCTTCTAGCACACTAGTAAGCCAGAAGTCCACTGCTCTCGTAATCGGATTGTCAAGGTTCTGTATGGTCTGAATCAGCTCCGGTGTCCAGACGATGTTTCTTTTCTTCTTGAATGTGCTTGTATCTGTCAACTTTGATAACCAATCGAAAAGCTCGTTTCCGTAGGTTACAAAAAAATATAGCGTGTATGTCTGAAGCGATATGCTTCTCTAGCCAGGCCTCTGTGCTTAGTCTCGGACTCCTATTCTCTTTCTTGGAGAACTCCCTTAAGTCTAAATCCAGCCACTGGTGAAACTCTTCTCTCATAGGATGCCAACAGAACATTGACTCCCAGTCGTTTAAACCGGCAACGGAACCATTTGTTGATCGCATGGGCAGACCCGGGTTTACTATAATTAATCAACAACACCCAAAACTCACTGGCCCTTTCGGCGACAGACCGCGAAGCGATCTGAAGTCTCACCCGAAGTGAATCTAATGGGTTGGCCAAGACTCAAGTGTCTTGGACCAGGTTCTGTGCATCCTTCTTCTTTTCTCTTACTCCTGCGCGCCACTAGATCAACTAGCTCTGCGCATCGCACGTCCCCTTCTACTCGCAGCACTTTTACCCGTGCGGTGCTTAACCCCGCACAAGTCGCACGATTTCCTCTCGCGTCGCACAACTTCCACTTACTCACAATATTCCCAACCTTACCGCATCTCTGCGCACCGCGGAACACCCATCCTCTCCTCAACGCTAAGCCCTCAGCTCGCAGTATCGCGCACCGCAGCTCCTCTGCCAATGCGATACCGCCTCTCTGCAATATCTTACCACTACGACTTTGCGCTCTTAGCGTTGACTGTGCCGATGTGCGAAACTCTACTTCTCAGAAGTATATTGTGAGTAACTGGTCATTAGAGACAGACGTAAAGGAGTCTTTAAACAGCCTACTAAAATGCTTCAACTTATCTTTATCCTCTTGCATTATCATGAGCGGAACAATACATACATTCATCTACTGCAACTAACATTACATGCATAATAACCAGTAACAGTAAGCGAATACAATCACATTCATACAACACATAACACGCAGATTTAACGTGGTTCACCCCCGGGATGGGAGTTACGTCCACCAAACTGTGATTCTATTATATATCTTGAGGGAAGTTAGCACAGTCTGTTGCACTGCATATGTAGCGCGAGGTCTCTTCTAGATCTCTGGTCTATCTCTCTGTTGCCTTTCTTCCAATATATCCTTCCCTCTCTGTTCTCTCTGTGGATGGTTACATACAGACTCAAATGACTCATAGACAACTAGGTGTCTGGATCGTTACAACGCAGTCTGTCTGACTGATTCCTGAGTCTACAAAACTATCAACTGACCAACTAACTAACTGACTGATTAGCTAACCCGTTACAATACAAAAATGCAAGCTTTTATAGGCAGCCCGAAGGTCGTGCCATTACAACACTGTGGGCCTGTCCCAACAGTAAACCCATACCCAAAATAGTGATAGTCGGTCCTCTCTGTCCTTGAGGTAGCCGCTTCCCGTCACACCGCAGCTCTCTGCAGTCTTCCATGCTTCCCGACACTGACCATGGGTACTATGCACCGCTTCTCTTTCTGTCCTTCACCTTCAATGCTTGAGCCTTGTTGCTCCTTCTTCTTTATGAGGGTCGCTGAGCCCTCCTGTCTTCCGCCGCTGCCTTCAATGCAGTGGTTGAGCTTTCTTCTCTCGGCCGCTCAGGTACCGTTGCCTTCTTGACTTTTCTATCCCAAAAGTCATGGTTTCCGGCTCTGCTCTCCAGCTGGAAACGTGCTACGGCGTCATAGCTCTGCCCTGTCCTTTTTCCGCCAAAACTTCTCTCTTTCCGCCAAAACTAGCAGCTTCTTCTGTAGCTGCGGGATCCTGCTCCAACAAAAGGATATATAGTTGCTTTTATAGATGGACAAGTACTTATGTGGACCAAAGGAAGATCAATTGAAGATGCAGTTGTCATTGGTGAAGAAGAAAAAGGATTATATAAACTCAAAGGACATTCGAAAACAACCTTTGTCCATGAGATCACTAGCTCAAGTGAACTATGACATATAAGTTTTTCTCACATCAACTACAAAGCATACCCTATGTGATCAAAGTAGTAATTGGCTTACCATATTTGAAGATGGATCATGAAGGCACTTGCAAAGGTTGTGCAAGAGGAAATAATATCAAGAATCCATTTCCGAAGAGTGAAACAAAAACTAAAGGTACGTTGGAATTAATTAATTCTGATGTATGTGGTCCAATGCCCTCCACATCTTGAAGTGGATATGAATATTATGTGACATTTATTGATGACTATTCAATAAATACATGGATATACTTCTTGAAAACAAAGAATGAAGTATTCGGGAAATTCAAGGAATTCAAATCCTTGATAAAGAACCATTCTGATAGAAGAATCAAGACACTCAGAACAAATAATAGTGGAGAATATACTTCAAAATAATTTGAAGGCTTTTGTAAGGAAGCTGGAATCAAGAGGGAACTAACCACTCCCTACAATACCCAACATAATAGTGTTGCAGAAAGAAAGAATAGGACCATTATATAAGCAATGAAAGAAAGAATAATACCAAAAGAAAGTCGTACAAAAGAAAGAATGGGTAGAAGCAATGACAAAATAATACCAATCAATATCGAAGAATGATGTTTGGGATATAGTACCCAAACCAGAAAACAAAAGTGTGGTATCTTCCAAGTGGATCTACAAGATAAAACATGCAGCTGATGGAAGTATTGAAAAATACAAGGCAAGATTTGTGGCTAGAGGATTCTCTCAGAAAGAGGGGATTGATTATGAAGAAATATTTTCTCCATTATCAAGGTACACTTCCATCGGAACCATCATGGAACTTGCATCCATGATGAAGTGGAATATACACCAGATGGATGTAAAGACAACCTTCCTGAATGGTGTGATTGAGGAAGAAGTATACATCGAACATCCATAAGGATTTGAAGTTGAGGAAAGAGGGACTCATGTATGTAAGTTGAAGAAAGCTCTCTATGGATTGAAGAAAGATCCTAGAGCTTGGTATGGAAGAATAAATAGCTTCTTGACAAGCTTGGGTTTTACCAAGAGTAAAGCCAACCCTAACCTTTACTTGAAGGTTATGGATTATGAACTTGTCATACTATTTCTATATGTGGACGACTTATTCCTGATAGGAAATGAGAAACAAACCGCATATTGCAAGAAGAAGCTTCCAGAAGAATTCGAGATGAAAGATCTTGGATTGATGCACTATTTTCTCATCCTGGATGTGTGGCAAAGACTAGAAAGAATCTTTCTGAACTAGCGAAAGTATGCAGTGGAGATATTAAAAAGATTTGATATGTTGGATTGTAAATCCATGGTCACTCCCATGGATACCAACATGAAGCTGTTGTCTAATGAATCATCAGAGTTAGTAGATGTGACTCAATACAGACAGATTATTGGGTCATTGATGTATCTGACAAATACCAGGCCAGATATATGCTTTGCTGTGAACACCCTGAGTTAGTATCTAGTTAAACCTAGACGTGTTCACCTCATAGTTGCAAAGCATGTAATGAGGTACTTGAAAAGTACAATAAACTTTGTACTATACTATAATAGAGATCATGACTATAAATTGTATGGATATACAGATTCAGATTGGGAAGTAAGTGCCGCAGACAAAAAGAGCACCCCAGGAAGATGTTATTGTCTAGGATCCACCATGATCTCATGGTTTAGCAAGAAACAATACAGTGTTTCTCTCAGCACAAATGAAGCATAGTACATAGCAGCCAGTTCTACTAGTTGTGAAGTGATATTGCTTCAGAGATTGATGTCAGGTCTATTTGACTTGGATTTGAACACCACAATGATTCTATGTGACAACTAGAGTTGTATACAGATGACAGTGATCTTGTGTTCCATGATAAATCAAAGCACATAGAAATCCGATATTCAATTACATAAGGGATATGGTACAAAAGGGAGCTATAAAACTCCAATATGCGAGTACCGATGAGCAAGTTGCTGATGTATTGACTAAACCTCTGTCTCGAGTAAAGTTTGAATACTTCCATGACAATCTTGGTGTAGTTTGAAAAGAGTTTCCTCGTAGGGAGGAACAATGATGATGATGATATAGATATTTCCTCGCATGGAGGAACAATGATGATGATATAGATATTTCCTCACAAGGAGGAACACTGATAATGATAAATATATTTACTCACAAGGAGGAACAATGATGTTATTGATCAACATATCAAGCACAAATGCAGACGATGAAAGGATTAATCAAAGGATCGTGTGATTGAGTGCTGCACAGGATCAAGTGATCGAGTGGTGCAAAGGATCAAGTGATAAAGTGCTGCAAAGGATAGAGTGATCGAGTGATGCAAAGGATCAAGTGATTGAGTGCTGCAAAGGATCAAGTGATCGAGTGCTGCAAAGGATCGAGTGACCGAGTACTGCAAAGGATCAAGTGATCGAAGTACTGTAAGAAGATGAAGATCAAAGTTCTGCAGCAAAGGATCGAGTGATCAAGTGCTGCAAGAAGATGAATATCAAAGCATTTCTCCAAAGGATCAAGTGATCAAATACCGTAGAAGATGAAGACTCAGTACTTTAGAAGATGATGTTCCAGTACTGAAGATATTGGAGATGTTCCAGTAATAGTTGTAGTTACTGATGATTGTTGAAAACCTCCTATGACATATAGATGTATCACCTTGATACTGTTGAAGATGCTCTCTCTCCTTGCTCCTATAGTTGATAATGTTGTTTTCAGTAGAATACCCTTCTCGTCAAGGGGGAGTGTTGAAATATTGTAACTTTGAAGAATATTCTAAATGTATTTTACTGATGTAACCCAAGGGAGATGTCTTATTCCTCCGTCGGGATGTTACTATTTTATTTGGTCATCAAAGAGTCATGAGGTATAAACTCTATTGTAATTCAGGTCAATAGTACCCTCTTGAATATAATATAATACTGTTTTGTGTCTTCCTAGGTGAAGTTGTCCCAACAAGTTTGTTGGAGCCGACTTGTTAGGGTAAAATTAAAGTGATAGAAAGAGTATAAATAGATGAGTTGTGTTCCTAATTTGAACACACACTCACTCACTTGTGTATAATGCATAAAAGAGAGAGAGAGACAGATCAACAAGGAGAAGGAGCACATGTTTTTGGGTTTTATCTCATACATCTATCTAGAGGAAGTTTTGCTGAGTTTTCTTCCTCTTGAGCGTTTCCCAGGATAAATCCATGTCTATCTTGTGATTGTGTTTCTTTCAGTGATTCTGCATATGATATTGATGTGAAATTGGATTAAACACTAATGATATCTAGCTAATCATATGAAAGGTTATGAAGCTTTTCGCAGCGAAGTAGGAAACCAAGAGGCTTTAGGGAGTTAACAAAATCTTTGGAAGGGGGCTTCGACACTTGGAAAAAGGTTATGAAAAGAGACAAAGTGGAAGAGACACCATCGAGTCCACTTTCCCAGGTTGTTTTGATAAGACACCTCGAGAGGGAAAAACTAATTGCACACCACACTAGGGACATGTGGATTCCTTCAACACAATGCTTGAATTCGTGGATAAAGGGGCTCGAGCGCATGCCAAAGAATGGGAAATCGATCAATAAAGGGAGCACTTGATGAAGGTGTGCCCAAGAGAAGACGTCGACAAAAGTACCCAAGTGCTAGAAATGTGTATTTGCAAAGCTACATATAGGCCTCTGTGGGTAGACAATCGGGAGATCACCCACTTTCCTTAGGGATTGCAAACAACACATCACTTAGAAAAGGTGTTGGCCAAAGGAAGTCTTGGGTGCCCACTTATGAGGAGAACAAAGTGTCTCCCCATATATATAAGATGGGCGCACACGTAGCTAAGGCACGCAAGGAAGGAGACTAAGACACACCAAGTCATTTATCAAAGAGTCGAGGAAAATGAGTTATGTGATTGGAGGGTGTCGAGGTAAAGTGATCAAGTGAAAACAAAGATTATGATAGTTGGTTTTGGGAGAGGCATCGACGACAACAAGAAAATCAATATATTTTGGGGTGGGGCACCCAAGGGATTCTATTTTTTGTATTTCAAGTAGTAGGCTAAAGGACGCAACCCCTTTGTATCTGAGGTTGTGGGTGAACCACTCGATTGTAACTTGTTCACTTAATAAATACTTGTCAATTGCTTGGTTTGGGAACCCAATTGATATCTTGTGTTGTTGTTTAGTCTCTTTGATGTCTAACTATTAAATTGGCTAAGTAGAGAACACACACATAATCAAGTCTAAGTCCCAGTGTAAGTTGGGCATGGTTGGCCTAAATGACAGGTAGCTCATGGCATAAGGTATGGGAATGCCTTGAGTGAAGAGGATTAGTCTACTAAAGTGCAACATTGGGTGACCAAGTCCTCGAGACGAAATCCAAGTGTTGTCACATGATCGTCGAATTTCAAGAAAGCCTATGACACTAAAGCTTTGGGGTTGTGACAACGTCACTCTGTAGAATAATGATAATATAAAAACATACATCTAAATTTAAGGAGAAGATGTGGTGCGATAAAGAGTTAGAGGATAAGAGAAATTTGATATATTATAAGGAGGTATTGAACCTTAATTTAGAAGATCAAAAGTATCTCTTTGTTTTAACTAGCCCAAACAAAAAAACAACATTGCTAAAGTGAGAACAAACTCTTATGAGCTCCACAATGAAACATGGCATTGGACAATTCATAAAACGCCACGGGATGAAATAATTTGTCATCTTTGTGACACAAAGAGGATTCAAGATGAACATCACTTTATCATAGAAAGTCTTGTGTACATGCACATTAAGGCACAATTTCAAAATATTTGTTACAAGACTGAACCTCCTAACCTTTTAACTCATCACAACTATGGTGATTTAGGAATGTTTCTCTTAAAGCCTTTTGAACATAGAAAACAAATTCTAAAGAAAACCAAGTGACTACTTACATTTTTAAGGTCTGATAGGCCAAAGTTAGTCTTAGTGGACATTAATAACTAACATCATCGTCATTAATAACAAAATTAAATACACAATTAATTACCATAATTAAAATAATAACTTATGAATTAATTGATTATTTATAAAATATAAAATTGAATAATAAAAGAAAAACCATAAAAAATTGAATAATGAAAAAAAATTAATAATACTAATGAATAATGAAAGAAAATAATAATGTGAAAAAATGTATAATAAAATTATAAATAACCATACAAAAATACATAATATAATTAAATGAGTAGTATATTTATTCTACATTTTTTACTTTAAGGTGGGTTTTGGTCATAATTGATAAGATCGTTTTTGGTAAAGTACAAATTTGGAAGTATTTAAATTGTGTTATTGAATCCATAAATAGATTCAACACCCTCAAATACTCTAGCACCCGAATTATGTAATTTTCATCACTAGTATATGTAATTTTATGATTTTTAAAAAATTTCCAACTAAACACGGAAAATATATTTGAAAAAGATTGAAAACCTAGAATATTTAGACTATAGTATAATTAAAAAAGTATTATCCAAAATAAATTATAACTAAAAAAATTAAAGTAATAGGATTTGGTATAATAATAATTATTATATAAAGATAGAAATTAATAAAAAATATAAAAATATAACGTATATACATAATACGTGCATATAATAAAAAGAAATTATATTGATTAATTAAAAGGGTGATAAGTTTCGGGTGGATTATTATTGGCTTGGAACCCGCGCAATTTCTGTTGCAAGGCCTTTGTGACCGAGGCGGGTATTTTGCTTGAATCGGTGGCTAGGGGATCTTCTTGTGCCTAGAATTTCCTCAATATTTATGCACCTTATCTGAATAGAGAGGAGTTGTGAAATTTAATTGTTTCGAGAGGTTTGTTAAGTCTTCCTAATCTTTTTGTTGTGGGGGATCTCAATTTCACTACTTCAGCTGCTGAAGTTTGGGGTCTTTCTGACAGAATCGATCCTTTGGGTTTTTATTTTAAGAATCTAATTGATGCAATGCATCTTATTGATATCTTGCTGACAAAATTTGGTCCCACTTGGAGAAATGGTAGGGTGGGCAGTGATGGCATTTGTAAAAGATTGGACAAGTTTTTGGTTGTGGAAGCTTTGATACCCTCCCTGTTCCAACATAGAACTTGGGTTCATCCGTCTGAAGTGTCTGACCATTTTCTCATTTGTTTAGAATGGAAAGTGGGTGGTGAATGTCCTTGATACCCTTCTAAGTTTGACCATGCTTGGTTACTTGAAGTTGATTTTGAAATATTTATTAAAGATATTTGGAACACTGATTGCATGGATTTTACTGGTGATAATCCTATTTATACTCTGATCGGGAGGTTAAACCTTCTAAAAAAGGTTGTCATAATTTGGGAGCATTGAAGGAAACTTGAATTGAAACAATCTCTTGGTGAAGTGGAAGAATTGATCCAGGATTTATTCCTTTTATCACCAACTGGTGTACTTTCGGTCGAGGAATTGGCTTCTTTAGCAGGTTTGAAGATTAAAAAAGAGAAGATCCTGGAGATGGATGCTATTTCCTGGAGGTTAAAAAGATGGGTAGTATGGATAGCACTTGATGATGCAAACACCATTTTTTTCCAAAAATATGCCTGTGCTAGCAGAATTGTGAATGCTATTTGGGATTTAGATGATAGGGAGGGAAATACTCTGGTTGATGATCTGTCACTGGGGAAGCCTGGTATGAAACATTTCAAGCAAATGTTTGCTGATGAGGGCCCGGTTTACATTCAAGAAAAGTTGAAATTGTTCAGTATTTTTCTTAGTTATTTTACTATTGTAGAAGCTGATCTCATTGGTAGACCTGTTACACTTGGTGAAAGAGAAAGTGTTTTGAAGAATTTTGTGAAGGATAAGGTGCCAGGACCGAACGGTTGGCATGTCAAATTTTTTCTTGGTTTTTTTGATATGGTTGGAGGGGATATCTAAAAGGCAGTGGAATTGAACAAAACTCAAGGATGTATTCCGAAAGCTTTGAATGCCACATACATTTCCTTAATTCCAAGGTGTGACAAGCCTAAGACTTTCACTGATTTCAGACCGATATCACTTTGTAATTTAATTTTCAAAGTGATTACAAATTTTTTGTCTGATAGAATCAAACCTTTGTTGGTGGAGGTTCTCTCAGATGAACAATTTGGTTTTATGAGGAAAAGACAAACACACGAAGCAATAGGGATCACACAAGAGGTTATGCATTCTTTCAAGATAAAAAGCTCGAAGCTTTGATATTAAAAATGGATATGATCAAGGCGTATGATTGTGTTAACTAGAATTTTTTGAGACTTATTTTGCTGCAGATTGGACTGCATGTGGAGACGGTTAATTGGATTATGGAATGTGTGTCAACTGCAAATTTTGTGGTTTTGGTCAACAAGGTACCTTCTTCTTCCTTTTAAGCTAGTAGGGGCTTACGGTAAGGCTGTCCTCTATCACCATTACTTTTTCTACGTGTTGTGGAGGGTTTAAGCCTACTCATCCGCGAAGAAAAGAGATTGGGATGAATCACTGATATCCACTTAACATCTACCATGTTTGTCACCCACATTTTGTTTGTGAACGATGTGGTATTATTTGGGTGTGGAACTTATGAGGAATGGTGTAATTACAGACTTGTTATTGATTTGTTCACTGATGCTTCAGGTATGACGATTAGTGTTGAAAATATTCTTTTCTTATAAAAAATGTATCTAATGATGTTATGGAGTATGTAAAGGTGCATTTACCATACAAAACAGAGGAAATGGAGAGGGGCTTCAAGTATTTGGGCTTTAGGCTCAAACCACTTGATTACAGGGTTTTCGGTTGGAGTTGGTTCATTAAAAAAATTGATTGTAAGATCAATAATTGCACCTACATATTTTTATCATTGGGTGGACACCTCATTCTGCTAAACTCTGTTTTAGGAGCTTTACTTGTCTATTGGTTTTATTTAATGAAGATTCCTGTTTCAATTTTACAAAAGATCAAAATCTTGATGTTTAATTTCTTGTGGGAAGGAAACATTGTTAAAAAGGGAATGCATCGTCACGACCCTTTGGTAACGGTGGCTGGAACCCAATTATTTGTACTTGGAACAAGTGCTGCTTCCCTTAGAAAGTAGTGTGCCTCCAATATGTATAAACTAAACCCAAATCCATATCTTGTCTTTTCTCCCTAGAAATATCCATAAAAAAACACCAGAATGTTCCCCTATTAATAACCATATCACCAATGTACTAGCCCAATTTAGTATGCAAAGCTAGCATGTTATGTCGCAGGAAAGCCAAAACCTTTGACGATGTTTTAATAGAAGGGCCCAAATGATCCTCAAATATGGTTGTGTTCCTGGCTAGCTAAATCCCCCATCACTCCTAATATGGAAGTTCCTAGAAGGACTTCAACTCCCATCTGACGAAAAAACTCTCCAAAACACTCAACGACTATTGATTTTTTCCATAGTTACTACAAATTAAAGAGTTATTCAAGCTCTTCCCACAAATTCCTAGAAAACAAACAATAAATAAATGAATGACCATTATTATCCACATCCTCCCATCACAACAAGTAAATGCCTAGAACATTTTTCGAGTATCAACCCCCTAAGCCTTTGAAATTCAAACCAATTTGTCTTATTGATCCCTAAGTTGAATATGGAACTTTAAAAACTAAGCCACAAAATTATCCCAATGATAGGACCACTCTCCATCTAAACCCAATTGCTCCAATCCTATCTAGCCCTGCATCCACAAGTTTGTAGTAGCCAGATTGGCCGCTTTATTCAAAGTACAAAGGTTTTGTTCCATAAGGAATCCAACCAAATCCTCTAAAAGTTTATACCCCTGGTCACAATCCATGATAGAATACACCCACACCCTAGTTGAGGCACTTGAACGAGCTCTTTAGGAAAAATAATTTCCAACCATTGGAAAGGCCTCTATAAGTTCCTTCCACTAATTTGAGACACCTTAAATAGATTTCAGGGGATGGTGAATCCAATCCACCACCAAACCCAAAATAATATATTTTTTAGACATAAGCTTTCCCTATAAGTTATCATTATTAATGGAAATCCATAAACATTTTGTAGCTAAAACCCGATTGAATGAGAAGACATTATTTACCTCACAGACACCTCAAGAATTTGTGGAGGCTATTTCCTTCCATCTCATCAGATGAGATCCTTTACAATTTTTACTGCCATTCCATAGAAAATTGAATAAAATATGTCAATTTCTGTTGAGAATGCCTACACGAATATATGCCATAAGGTGACAATATACTAAAATTCCCTCTAAAATGTATTTCACAAGAATTGGTCACCCCCCTT
Source organism: Pseudotsuga menziesii (assembly GCA_001517045.1). Taxonomy (NCBI): domain Eukaryota; kingdom Viridiplantae; phylum Streptophyta; class Pinopsida; order Pinales; family Pinaceae; genus Pseudotsuga; species Pseudotsuga menziesii. The sequence continues at coordinate 22,768 of LPNX011215033.1, read as the reverse complement.
GGGGAAAGCATCTTATTGCACCGATATTTTATCCTTTGACTCGATCACTTTCCTCCCCTTAAAAGAGACAAAACACTGAAACATCAACAAATAGGAGACATGTTATGTCCTCTTTACCTCCAAAAGTGAAAATTTTCGATCATGGACCATTTATAATAATAGAAAATGAAGAATACATGATGCACCCCATGATCCATCTGACAAAATCTAAGCTAAATTTGACATGCAATAAAACCAACCTCAATAAAACCAAGAAACATGATCACATGCTTTGGACATATCTAGTTTAATAACCATTGTCGATACTTTCTAATAGTATGCATAGCTTCCTAAGCAGAACTATTCCCTTCGTGAATGAAATGGCCATTTAAGAACCCAAATCACTATCGAGAGGATATGTTTAAGCCAAACTAAAATCATATTCAATATGACTTTATACACAACATTACAAAGTGAAATTGGTTTGAAATCATCATAGGACTGTGACATGTCTACCTTTAGAACAAGGGACAAAAAGGTTGCATTAAAACCCTAAGGAATCCTTCCCAAATTTCTTACCTCTTCGACCACCACCTTCAAAAAATCATTACTGGAAAAAAACAAATTTGATGGACCAATCATCTTGACTTAGGATTTTTTCCCATTTAAAGTAAGAGAGAACACACCTTAATTCCTCCACCAGAATGAGCTTATAGAGCTCTTCATTTTCATCCTCAATAATAAATTGTGGGAAGTGAGATACAATGCTCAACACCGCTTTTAAGTTGGACCTATTACATTGTGTGAAAATATCTATAAATGAGTAATCCCTTGTGTCGCTGAATCTTTGAACCCTCTGATCGAGTTCCCATCCCCATATGATAACTCCCAAATAGTGTTGTAGTGATGCTTAAGATGGGAATAGTTTTGAAACAACTTGGTATTATAGTCCCCTAAATTGAGCCACAAGGCACAAATTTTCATTTCCCGATCAAATATATTTTTATCTCAAGTACTTGTCCCTCTTCTGTTCCATTCGAATTATATAGTTCTTGCCCCCCTCATTTAAAATACCCATTTGAATGAGAGGCATCACAATTTTCAATATCCTCCTCCACAACCATGATATGCCCCTCCATCTTTGAGTGGCGATCCTAACTCCATGCCACCACATTTTCCTTAACTGCTTGCAAGTTGTGAATTTTATTCTAGCACCAATTCCACTATTTAGCTCAATGTGTTGCCATTTTTATTTTACAATTTATTGTAGTTCCTTTTCGAAGGACCAACTTGTTGAGTTGTACTTGAACATAGCACCTGGTTTTTCCTCTCGACAACCAAACTCTAGAAACACTAGGAAGTGATCCAAAAACGTCCTTAAACCCACCCAAGGCCTACAAACTTGAATGTATATAATTTATCCAATATTTTCACCACCTCAATCGCTCCCACCTAGTTATTTGACCAAGTAGGACATAGGGACATCAAAGCTACATCCACCCAATGTACTACCTCAAAATTGTCTAGAAAGAACAATGCAAATTTGTCATTGCAAGCCGACCCACCCCAAATCTCTTCGCTACTAATTTCAAAATTCATATCACCTATAATGAAACGATTATTCACCTTTAAATAGTTAAAGAGCAAGTGTTATTCGATGACACTAGTATACCACCATAAAAACCATAAAGGTTAAGGATCACAAATTCACAGTCTAATTCCTTCCAATAAACTTTCATACACAACCCATACTTCACTTCAAAACAATTGCATAGATTTAGATTAGTGGAGAAGCTGGTTACTACCACCAAATGGAAAGCAAGAAATTCCCAACTCCTCAATTTTCGATGTAAATCAGTCACCACTTGAACCTCCTAACCCTTAGTATCTTGAATACAAATAAATTTACGCTTCTCTAAATCAACCAAACACATGAGGGACAAAATTTTGCTTGCCCCCTTAGGGCTCTTCCATTAACCAACAAAATTATCTCGCTCTAAGGACCCAAAAAATGAGTCTCTACTAACCCTAATAGACTTCTCTATATGTCTTCTCTTGAGCATGTTCTATAGTAGACATCCTCCCAACTTTTGACCCACCAACCTCCTTGATAATATCTAGATGAATATCCCTTGATTGAGAAGAGTCCTTGGACTGGTCCCAAGATCACAAGAGATACGACCCTTCCCCTCGACTAATTATCTAGGAGGATCTCCAAGATCGATCAAAATTAAAGTCTTCAAATTGAGAATATAAGCTTTCATCCGCATAGAGCTTGAAAATATCTTTTTAGTGACGTTCATTTCGCCTCAAACGAACTTCAGATGGGAAGGTTATCGAGTTTCGAACTTTCCGCAAAATAAGTAAAAGTGGCAAAAGTGGATGCACGTGGAACCATTGTAAGGGTGACACGTGGCATGTATGGTGTTGACATGGAACACTCACAGAGTGCCACATGGTATGGTGCAACACAGTTGGACTAGTGTATGAGTCCCATGTGGCAACTACATGGAATGTATAGTCAACAGGGTGGTGACATGGAAACCACGTGGCATACTAGGGAATCTAAGTGGACCAATTGGAGGTCACCATGTGGCGATTCTATTGGCCACGTTGTAGAGCGATTTACCAAAAATATGGGAGCCAAAGACGATTGAACCCCCGACCTCTCCTTCACCAAATTCTCCACACCATTTACCTAGTCGTGCCCTCCACTTGAAAGTTCTTAACCATATTGATTGCAACTTCTATTTGAAGTTTCTATGTTGTCTATTTTTAAAAAGGGGTGGGACCGAGGGCTAATCCCTCACCCCCATGTGTTAAGATTTAAAATTGCAACGTAGTAAAGAAACCACCATCGAATTGATGACCAAACAAACAACCAACACCACATATATATATGCCAACCAAAATCACAACAAGAGGAAAGGTCTGCAGGTTTTAACCCATGACCTCCTCCCACAGTGCTAACATTTTCAACCAACACGTCAAGTACACCACATGTTATGGATGTGCACATATATTAGTTTTTAGTTTTATTGGGGGCGAATTTGATCCCCCAATATGGGCCCGCCTATGCCAAAAGTTTAGATTCTTTGCATTGTTTTTTTATTATATGGTTTTAATTTGCTATATATTTTATCCATGTTAAGTGATTATTTATCGCATTTAGTTTAGGATCAAATCCCATGGAATGTGGTGATGGATTATGAGACTTGGCTATATAAATCAATGTAATTTTCTTTGTGAAGGCATGGAATGATGGAACCTTTTGAGGAGAGAATGGTAAGATGCCATTATGCCTTTGTAAAAGGATTTATAAGAGGCTTTTAGCCACTCTTGAGAGTTTTTGGAGAGTGAGAGTTCATTGTTGAATCCTAAGTTTCTTTTGTTGAAGGATGCAGGAATTTTGTACGTATTTAAACATTTTTGAAGACTAATAATATCGGTCCTCATTGGAGCTGGAACCGAAGACGTAGTCCATTAGGGACACACTCTGTTATCATACGGTGTCCACATTCTTATGGTTTTCATCACTTGTTCATATATATATATATATATATATATATATATAAGATTCAAGCATATGATAAGCTTGTTATATATAAGCTTCATTTATCTTCAATCCTTTGATAAGCTTGTTATTTCAACCCTTTTTACAATTTAACTCTTTTAAGAATTCACATGCAAATTCAAGTGTTTGTAGATCCTTTCATTTTTGGATCAACTAAGATACTAACTCATCGAATCCACAAACTTTGAAAAATGAAACAAAACCATGGAAGGATCATAATATTTAGAGATCCACTTAGGCCACCACTAACTTGTCACCCCAAAGTTTGTGAGAACTTGGACCACCCCCAAAATTGATAGTTACTTCAAGAGTATAATTCCCAAAGTAGGGGATGTAATAGAGACTAAAGAAACCAAATTAATGTTATAAAAACCAGGGTCTTTTTTCAAAATATTACCAGTAGGATTGGTTGTAATAGAATTTGGTGACCAAAGGTTCTCCAAGTTGTCCAACAGGGAGGAGGATATTTCAATATCCTCGAGCCAATTCCTATCATGTGCCCCCCTTGATTCAGATCAAGGGAATGGGGATATCACCAACCACAATATCCTAACTACACCTTTCCTCTGAAATAACCAACCCTCCTACATAATTTTTCACATAAATTTTCATTGGACTTTGCATCACATGGTCATCTCCTCTCACAAAGGAGAATTATACTTTTTAGGGCTTGTTGCTTATGGCTTAGACATGTCTTTTGTACTACATACTTGTTGTCTAAATTTATTGCTACAATAGGCCAGAACGTGGCCATAATCATGGAACCTTGCACACCTAAATGGAACATTAATGTAGTACCAAGTTTGCACAAACATACATTAACTAATTACCAGATGCATCGACTCACAATGACCTTTATTGAAGTCTACTTCCACTAGAATTCATGCCATAGAATTTAAGGAAGAAAATAAGTAACATTCATCCACAACCACAAAATTCCCAAGGAAATCCCTAATAGCTTTCAATCTCTCCTTTGTCCAAAACTCAATTTACAATCAAGGTAACTTGACCTCGACGAGAGAGATGGTCATAGCTTCATCCCTATGGTAAAATAAATGATTCCATAGTTTTATAACGAATAATTTATTCTTGGATAGCCAAACATGGCCAAATATCCTCTGTGTTTACTCGATCTTCCTAAAAATGAATCCAAACCAACCCATATCCAACACATGAATGACAAGGCTCGCACCTACCAAAGGATCCCAACTCTCTTGCATCCACTTTGAAAGACATTAAACCTAGCCTTTGACCACATTGTTTCACAACAAGCACTTAGCCTTTCAAATCCACTATGTCCATAATGGAAACACCAACAACACCCACCAACATGGAAAGTTCATTTCCATGCGACCATACCACCTTTTTGCATTTTTAGGTTCTTGTACCGAAGGTATTAAACAAAGGTCGACAAAATTATGTAAGTTGAAAATTGTAACAACAAAAACCCTAGTTGGACATGGCTATATGCATAAATATTCCTTTCCAAGCAACACGTTAGGCTCAATCTTCCCTTCATGTGGATCTCCAATAGATCTCTCTCATGCTCCTTCCCTTGTCATTTGCATGGATGTTTCCAATACAGACAACAAGCATAAATAATTCCCACCACATCCTGGATTCGTGACAATCCCAATGACAAATGTCAAATTATCTCGGTATGATACATCACACCAACCAAGATTTCATTAGCACCCTTGATGACACTTGAAAATCCCCATCAACACCACTGTATCCTCCACCTGCCTAGCCACATGCCAGTCCTATGCAAAAACATTTAGCTCTATCTCTGAGTTACTATCACCCTCATAATCAACACACTACCTATTGTAGAATACTATAGAAACCTAGTTCAAACTGCACCACCACAGATGGCCATCCTTCAAAATTTTAGGCATTATGCACTGGCAAACAAATTTCGAATTTGATAAACACCTTAAGAAAGAAGAGGGTTGTATTTTTCTTTTATACCTCTAAATAATTGTTTGAAAGTTTTGTTAGGTTTGAATAATATTTTGATATTCTTTTTCACTAATATTTTGGAGATGCAATTAATGGCACCATGGATGCAAGAGAGAAAAATGAAAACTTGAGGTGAGGACTCGAGAAAAGATTGCATGGATTTGAGAGATAATGACATGGAAAGATCTATTAATTTGGAATAAAGAATAAGCATTGATTACACAAATATCAAAGAAAATGAAATTATTTTATTTTTATATATTTTTGTCAAATTTCTATTAAATTATTATAATTTTTGAAAAAGAGTCATAATACAGTAGATGATTGATTACTTTATAATTTTGTTTACATTTTCAACCCTATAAACCTAATTTGCAATGTTTGACAAGTTACAAGTTTGTTGTTATCTTGTTTGACTTTGTTTTGCTCATCAAATATTCTTTGATTATTGCAATATTCAACAAATTACGAGTTTATTGTTATGTTGTTTGACTTTTTTAGTGGTCAAACATGCTTTGATTAAGTTAGTCAAAATGAACCCTTGACAGGGAACTCATTGGTTACCCCAAAAATATCAATACCTACACCTGTCATTGATAAGCCAAAATATGAAGTGGGTTGCCATCAGAAAGATGGGATGACTTTATTTCTAAGCAAATTTAACTGACAACCAGAATCCATCATATAATCTACTTGATAAAGTGTAATTTATGGGGGACACAAGCAACCGATAATAAAGAATTTGATACCTAACATAGCCAGTAAGTATTTTTAGGGTTTCTTAGTCATTGGTTCTTGCTTTTCTTCCTCTTCCCAATCTTCAGAACTTTGTTCCTCAATTTTTATCTTGTAACCTCGTCTAGATTTGGGCATATGTTGTGTTTCTTCGTATACCTTCGAAATTTATTCATTTGAAGAATTGCCCTTCTCGATTCTTACAACTTTTATTTGGCCTTTCAATTCTTTGATTTTCTCTACTACCTATTTCATTATTGCTTTTTGTTCTTTTAATATGAATCGATAACAATGCTTCTTTATCTCTTTTGAACTATTGTCTATCTTCATGGCAGTTTGGATTTGTCTCATATAGTTCATCTGGTGAGTAATGAATCGAGCTTGCTTTGTATGGAGTTGGAGCATATTTCTTGAATACTACCTGATTTTCTCTTGGTCTCATTACCTGCTTTAATAATTAATCTTTTTAAGCTCTTAATTCATTTCTCTAGACAATTTGCCACACTAAGAGTGTCTCTAAAATATTGTCAATCTCCTTAATCCATTTTTAGGGTTTTGAGTAAATTTGTATTATGAGACCATGCAAAAATCAAACTAGGATCACTATCACCCCTGCAATTTCAAAGTAGAAGGAAAACATCAGGGATAGATTCACAAAATTCACAATATGAAGAATCGTCTTCAAAATCAGAAGTAGAGTCTTCAATATGGGAAAACTCATTTGGATTGAGACAACAAATTTCACTGGGTGGATGCTCAGTGGTGGAACAAAAACATAGATCTCACGATTCTGGTTCAAGGTCTTATACAAAGAGTGCTTCCAATCTTGGCTTTTTTATTTATTGATTTATGTGGCCATTTATTAACCCAATGTCTAGGCCTTTTACAATAGTACCAAATACTATTTTTAGAGGGAGAAGATATCTTCCTCAAATATTGGATCTTCTTAGAGTATCTGGACTTATTCTTATATGGTCGATTATAGTGTGGCTTATCTAGGGAAAACATAGATATGAACTTGTAAAATATATTCTTCTTATTGTAGTGGAAATAAGATCGTATGCTTTGGTGTGCTCTATTGTATGCACCATATCCCCATTCTAGCATTTATCCAACATCCCTGCATAATGTTGGAATAAACAAGTTATCAAACCTTTTAAAATCCTTACTGACACATTTTTTGATATAGGGTTCTTGTATCACCCGCTTGATATGCCTATAGGCCATGTCCAACGGCATTCCCTAGAGGGAAATGTTATTGTATTTGAAATATTTCTTTACTGCATCAGGTAGAGCTTGAGTAAAGCTTTTGATATAATATTTTATGTACGGAGGGTCATTCATTTTTCCTGCTTCAATAAGGAGTTTCTGCATATAGCAGAAATATTGCTTTTGGAGGGACATATTTCCAAATATTTGACTCATAAACAATGATGCTTGATGTTCAACATCAATACTGATTTCAGAACCATAAAACTGCATGCGTAGGTAGGTGTAGTATGGATTTCTCCCCTATTACATGCAAAAGCACCTACCCTAGATCAACCAGATCATAGGGTAGAGTTCATGGTACGAAGGATTTCTCAACTTCGACTTGTAACAACGGATAATAATGAACAGTGACAATAACAACAATATTTTTGAATTTTTTTATATATTTTATATAGCTAATAAAAAACAATAACACGCATACCTTTCCGTAATGTGGGCCACTGCAGCTGTATGAGGAAATGGTCCACCGACTCCATGGTCTGGTTCTCCAGTCGTCTCCACTAATGGTTGTAAAAAAAGGTGGAATGGATCCAAGTGGGTATGGAGCGATCTCAACATACACCGTGGGAATGATATGGAAAAAATATGGGAACAATGGCGAAAGGTGAAAATTTTCTGGAATGGCCAAAAAGTGTGACTAAAAGTGTTTTTGGGGTGACCTTTGCAACGTATTTATAAGATGATCCAAGGCTTTATGACCCATGGTATTTTATTGTGCATGGTAGTTGTACATGATTTTTGACCCATTCTCATTTTAGGGTTTTTTTGTCCTTTTTGGAAAGAGCGGGAATAATTCATAATAAATGCCCAACTTCCCTGTATTTATGGGGGAAGGAATAATAATGTTTTGCACCATATTTGGTGGAATTTTAGTTGTGAAGGTAAAAATGGAGGAAATATTGGTGGGATAATGATGTATAATTATGGTTTGGACCATAGAGAGCTAGGTGAACAATTTTTGGTTTTAACAGATTGCCCCCTAATATTTGAGGGCAGGAGCTCATCGTATGGCCGATATACATCATAGGATCAAGGGAGAATGGGTGACAATGGTGGAGATAATAGAGAGGACGACGGAGGAGTGGAGTCTCCTCATTCGAACTACACTGTCTTTTGGTTTGTATTTATTCTAAAAAATGGATGAGGTACATATAATATCAGACATGTATATGGACGAGGCGGGCATACCCATGCTCGTAACAATGTATCAATATAAAAATGGGGATCAAGGCTCAAACAATGGGAGACGATCAATACATATATACAACTAGTAGTACATAATGGTGGCCTCAATGGGAGGCTAAATACAAATACTGATATGAAGAACTTGTACATAGGAACAATGGAATTCTCATGGAATACAATATCACAACAACTTATGCTTTGATAAATTTGGAGGTGTACATAACTAGATGGGATCAATGAATTGAGAATCATAATCTATGCGGTACAATAAAAACCATCAAGTACTGTAGGTACACGGAAGCATGAAACTGAGGGGCTTCCAAAAATTGTCGCTAATGCAGCCCAGAAATCACAAGGGACATGAAACTGTATGGGTCCCCAAGATAGACTCACCAATATGCTAGAGTTGGGTGACAACCACGGGGGCTCCAGTCAATGAATCTTTAGCATAGCACGTTCGTTCATGGCATGTGAACAATACCCCTAATTTCAGTAAATATTGGAAAATACCTCCCAAAATCGTTTTTTTTAATCCCCTCCCAATATGCCTTCCCAATTTAAAAAAACCCCCATTTTCCCTATATATTGTATGCATCCATTTTTTCATTTGCATTTTTTATACCCCTTTATATATCTACGTAGTATATTGGCATGATACCTCTCTTATGACCCCACATGCATTCTACAATGCACCTTGCTTCTTTCGATGTATATTTTGGATGCACATTACTTCACCCACAATGCAGTTACTCAACCACATATAATTATGATTTGCGAAATCTAATGGTCTAATGAAGAGATGGGAGATCACTTCTTGTATGTCACTAGAGCCAATGCACATAGTACAAAATTTAAATTCAAGTTGTAGACCCCAGTTGCTGACTAAGCCTCTTGTGGGCTAGTTATACAAGCCCCCAGGGCCTGTAGCAAGCACTAGGAGGATGACTAAGCCTCCCAAGGCCTGTAATAGGCACTAGTGGCTGGGTCTCCAAGCCCCCAAGATATTACAAAATGAATTTCATCAAGCAATGTAGCATTTAAAATTCGACTTCCTCCACCTGATTTGTAAGATCCAAGTAACGTGTTGTACTATAGGAAAAAGGGATAAATCTGATACAATCACCAGAAAACTTCATGGTTGTTTATGACTGAAAGTAATTGCTTGTTTTCTCTCCTTGTTTTGAGAGTAAAATATATGCCATCCTTCATAATTCAACACCTAATTCTAAAACATATAGACTGAAATGTATCCTTTTAATTGATGAATAAAAACTATCACAATACTGTCTTCTTCTGTTGTTTTCTCTTAAGCATTGACTGTAAACAATGAATGAAATGTATATAGCGATACAATTGAAGCTTTTATTCATTGATGGAATAAAGAGTACTATATTTATACCAGGTAAAACATGGGTAAAACTGATCAAACAATATTAGATAATTTTATTGATGTCCATGAGTGACCTAAGTAGGTCAATGGAATTGGACAGTGGATAGTAGAACAGTCAACAAGACACAATAATAGAACAAGTAATGGTGGTATTTTTAGCCCACCTAGACTAGATTTTTGGATGCTATGTAGATAGATGAAGCCTACATTAATGGTGGTCTTTTTAGCAACTATTAATGAAGGTAAATAATTAGGTCAATAAACACGTGCAGGACATTTAATATTTATCTAAGCAGTAACTGTTTTCCTTGGTGAAAAAAAAACTTCCACAACATAGTGATGTTTGACAAGAGTGTTAATATTATTAATTAAAATCACCTTTCTAGAAAAATATACACATGAAAAGCTTAGTACAAACAATTTTGAACCCTCATTTTTTGGTAGGTTAGAGATGCATACATGATCAAAATACTGTGAAAAACAATAAAATCAATGGAAAGGCTACTAGTTTTTATTTCCATGATAATAGTATAAGATGCTACAAATAGTGAATTCACAAAAGAATATTTGAGGAAAAGAGAAACTGATAGAAGCAATAAAGCACCATTATTGAAAAACTTCTATAATAGCACATGAAAATTGCTTACAGTGAGGATAGTGATAAGGAAGAATATTATTAGTTCATAATTTCCCCTTGAGAAATCTCAAGGGGTTTCAAATGGGTAGTTCAAGAAAAATGCCCTTGTAATTGGCATTTTTCCTCACTTCCATTTCAATGTTTCTCTAATCTGAGGGTATTCCTGATGTGTCTTATTGATAAAAGGTGTCTTATTTGGTATCTTTTCTCTTGAATTTCCTAGTAGATTGGCACATTGTGCCTTCCTTATCTTATTCATTCACTAAATTTATCACAAGCTAGAAACTCTCTTGTTTCAGGTGCAAGCTAACTCCTACTACTCTGAAACACCCGCAGAACAGACCTATCAGGTGTGGAGTAGGTACTTTACAGGTTAGCTCTAAAATTTAATCCTAAAACTCCATGGGCAGAAAGGGTTTGCCATCTGTCTGATTCTATGAGCGTTAAGGATGAAAATCACTTTCTCTTGGAGTGCCTTGCTTACACCCACATTAGATTTGAGTTTCATAGTATTTGTTACAATACAAACCTTTATAACCTCCTAACTTGCCAAAACTATAGTGAGCTTGGAAAGCTTTTTTAGCTCAGGAACAAGATTTTAAAATAAATCAAGTATTATCCTTCTTAAGATCTGATAGACTAAAGTTGGTCTGAGTAGACGTAAATCATCATCATCATCAATATCATTTATTTAAATCATTATATTAAAAATATAAATAAAATAAATAAATTATAATAAAATTGTTAAAATCAAATATATCAACTTATTTTAGTAACATATTTATATAATAACAAAAATTAACATATAAATCAAGTTATCCACTTATTTTAGTAACATATTTATATAATAACAAAAATTAACATATAAAAAAAGTTAAAATAAAAAATAAAAGATGTATTAAAGCTCTACATAATTTATTGAATTAAAATTTAAAGATGTAAAAATTAATTGATTAAAAAAAACAAAAAACAAACATGTTATAAAAGTTAAAATAGAATAAAACTTAAATAAATATATAGGATATAGAGTGTATATTGAAAGCTAAATGTGAAACCGTGCCTATTCTATTTGAAGTTTTGTTTATTTTTACTTGAGTATGTCCAGATGGGGAAGAATGAATGGCACACCCGGGCCACGAAACACTAGAAGCCTCTTTTCTCCTATACTCCCACGATCAGTCTGCTAGCCAGAGAATGGCTGCTCATCGTGTTTTTGGAGGAGGCTCATGCTTTGTCGGTGTTAAACTCTCTGTGGCGCATACGGGAGGGATCTTTAGTGCTGGACTGCTGGCATGTTCACTTTGACCCTTTAAGGGAGCGTGTCAAGAAGAGGCATTTGTGGGTCCTTCTTTCTGGCCTACCTCTTCCTCTATGGAGCTGCACCGTGATGGAAGGTATTGGTAATACGCTTGGGTGGTTTGTTGCTGTTGAAGAAGACTTCATGCACGCTTATGATAAGTGGATGGCCAAGATCCTAGTTGAACTGGACTTAACTGCGGGGCTACCGGCTGAGATAGAAATTTTATGTCTGGAATGGTTAATTCAGTAACGGCTCGACTACCTCAACATTCCCTTCCGATGCAGGTGGTGTAGGGCAGTGGGCCATCTTCGAAGGACTTGTCCGGTGCTCATACAGGGGACTGTATCTCCTGATGCCTCACCTTATCCTCTGGCTCGTCGTCCCTCTCCCTCCCCACTTGTCGATGACACACTCAGGGAAAAGTCTTCTAAAGGTATGCTCTCAGAAGCCTGCTCTTTATTTGAGGATGCAACAGAGCAAGATTTATTACTTTTGGATTCTGTTGTCATCTCAGGCCCCTCTTCTCTTTCTGCTGGGAACTCTGTGACTCCTGCTTCCAACCCTCCTACTGTATTGTCCCCTGTCCCTTCCAATATGGAGGATCTTACACCTTCTGAGCTGCCTTCCCAAATGGAGGATCCTTTACCTTCTAAGCTGCCTTCCCTGCCAGAGTCTCACTCTTCCCCTCCCCCCTACTCTGTGATGCCTTATTTATTCACGGACTCTGATTTTCCTCCTTTACCGGGGCCACGACTTCCACCTGTTTCCTCCCCTCCCCACAGCCCGGTCACTTCACCCTCCTTCGCTGATCCTTCCCTGCACGTTTCATTGGATATATTCTTTGATAAAACTCCCCTTTCCCCCTCGCTCCTCCCTCTTGAATCTATTCGTTTTGAGAATGTTATGATTCGGAAAAAAACAAGAAAGCACCCCCTTTATCCTCAGATTCCACTCCACCCTCCCACCAATATACTCCGCTGTCAACTAGGTTGAAGAATGCAGCCCGTAATGTTCAACCTTCTCCCCCTCGGGTACTTAGAGCAAGGACACCCCCTTCTTTCGGTTCTTAATGAAGATTCTTTCCTTGAATGTTCGTGGCCTTGGAGGCTTGGCTAAGCAAAAAAGCCTCCAGAATCTCTTTATCTCTTTGTCGCCTGATTTAATTCTCTTACAAGAAACGATGACTAGCTCTCATCCTGCACTTTTGGATTTCTCCAAGCTTCGCCCGAGATGGGAATATTGTGCTATCAGCTCTTCTGGCCTCTCGGGGGGTATACTTTTGGCTTGGAACCCTCACCGTATTAAAGTTGAAGCTTTCCGCACTGTTGCTGGGATCCTTCTCAAAGCTCATCTCCGGGGCTCATCTTTTAATCTCTCCCTTCTCAACTGCTACGGGCCTTATGCTCATCGTGAGTCCTTTTGGGAAGCGGTTGTTCAGGGGGGGTTACTGTTATACACCTGAATGGCACCTCTCCGTCCGAGTGCTGATATCCCTCATGTCGGCACACAAAAGGACACTTATGGATTGAGGTTGCCCATATTCACTATTCCTTGGCTTATGATGAAGTACATTCCCTATATACCCAGCCGGTTACTTTGCCATTTTGTCATGTTGAGTTGTATTCGCGACTCTCTATATTGACAACTCGCGCATCATTCGCGAGTCTCCTATACAGCAAGCCGCGAATCCTTGTATTCGCGGGTTGCTCTTCTATATGGTCGCGAATCATTCGCGGGTTGCTCTACTACAGACCCGCGAATGGTTTCCTCAACATTAAAACATAAAACCACGCGCTAATGGAAGATTAGTTTATCATTTAACTTAATCTTCTTAACTGCCACAACCTCCCTAACCTTCGAGAACTGCCTCATTTCATCCATATAAATAGAGGCCTTGGGGAGGGTGTTGGATAGATATACTTGGAGAGCAAAGTTATGCTGGTGGATTGTCTACATAAATCTTTGGAGCAGAGAAACTCAGAGTCCTTTGGTGACAGAGGAGTCCTTTTTCAGACATTGGGTTGTAACCTAAAATATTTCCATTATTGTTAATAAAGATATTACTTCTTCCATATGTGTTTCATATCTTGTGGATTGGCAAATGTTTACATTTCAATATGATATATGATTTGCCTAACCTACATCTATATATATGAATTGCCTTGTGTCTGAAAGAGTGTTTATTAACAGGTGAAGGAGGAACTATCTTGGAGACTTTGGAAGTGGATCAGAGAGGAAGAAGATAGCAAGGATCAACCTTCGTTTAATACAAGTAAGTCCTTCTACTTTCCTATTTCCTATTCTGTGCTTTTAGAGTCAAACTGTCTGCAAGTCATGAGTATGTTGGTAACCCCCTAGACCTAGGTTATTAGGTGAATTATCCTATACAACAGAACTGGCGACTCCACTGGGGATCGAACCCAGAATCTCTGGTTTCGCAGACCAGTGTTTGCTTGAAGTCTGCTTGTGATTTTTATCCTGCTTCTTAATTACTTCGGCATTTGAAAGTCTGGGTTCTTTTTCTCTGTTTTTGAGAAATTTTTATACCCATTCGCGGGTTGTCCTTCTGGACAGTCGCGAATTTTGAGTTGCATTCGCCGGTTTTTCCACTGAACAGTCGCGAATCATTCGCGACTTGCGCTGCTAGACAGTCGCGAGTACTCCTGGAAACTGGGATTTCTGTGTGAAAGTTTGCTTGTTCTTTTTCCTGTTACAAGTCCTGTTTTCTGAGAAGATTTTCTTTAAGAGTGCTGTAGAGTGTTTGAATGTATCAGGTGATCACATATTAGTGCTTTTGAAATCCCTTGAGTCCTTTTTTACTTGTTTTATTCACTGTTTGCATCTTGAAGTTTTCTGGCCTGTTTGGGTTATTGGTGAGAGTGCCTGAGTCTAGATCAGTGATCAGGGTCCTAGACTCTGTCTTTCCAGTATGCTTTCTGTTAGTTATTGGTTTGCACTTGCCTGTTTAAAGTCTGCTTTGATTTTGTGTCAATGTTTGCACCCAAGCTTGGGTCCTAGCCTGCTTTTCTTGCTGGTCTTTTGGTCTTGTTTTCCTGTTTACTTCAGTTTGTAGTTTTTTTAAAGTCCATAAGTATCAAGTTTACTCAAGCAGTGCATTGTAGATGCATAGTAATTTTTTTGAGCATTTTTTAAAGTGAAAAACAAAACATAGTTAATCTTTTGCATTGTAATTTTTGCATAAAGTAGTGTTTATTTTAGTTTAAAAAATATTATCTTAGAAAAATACAAAAACATAGGCTAGTTTTCTCTTATTAAGTGCTGTTAATTCATCAATACATATCTGAAAAAATGAAAAGAAGTTTATTTTATAGTGTTAGTTTGCTTTAAATGCACTTTTACTTTCATTTATTTTCTGCTGAGTCAAAACACCACATAGTCCATCACTTCCACTTCCTTTGGGTAAAAAACAGCCCTTAAAATTAACGCATAAATTTAAAATTTATTAGTAAGTTTTTATTTTTAGGGCCTTTCACCTACTAGCTTAGGCTAGATTTGTGGGTTAGGGAGTGTAAACTTCCCACAAATTATAAACTCAGACGTAGTGGACCATTCATTAGGTAAATCCTTGGTTCTACCGCTGTATCTGGGAAGCTCCTCTCAAACGGGAGTTAAGCACTAGGCCGCATGGAGGCTTGGACAGAGGGGATAACCCCCCAAATCCTTGTCAAAACGTAACCCAGGACTTTTACGCATCTGGGGATTCTGTCCTAGACAAAGTTTCGGGCTTAGCTACCCTGCCCATGTGTACGAGTTCGGCTGACGACTGTCCCCCCAGACAGTAGGTATTGTCAAGGTAGCCTTAGTCTCTTATCTTTTAGGGCTCATACCTAGGTAAACCGGAAGGTTATTTCTGGTTCACCTTGAACAGACTTGGAAGGTAACCCTTGTGGAAAGTGTAGGATGGCGGTTGGGTGATTCCTCCGCTTGTGCCTAAGAACCCCTCAAGGACGCCAAGTAACTGTTCACCATCTTTCTTCGGGAAAGCATATCTTTATAGCCTGTTTTGATTTCTTGAGACTCTAGGATCTTTTTAGTGTATGCTCTGTGGATCTGCTTGTGATTAGTTGGCCTTAGGGTGTGATTTTTTAAAGTATTAATTCTGGAGGACCAACTGATTAGAAGGTCAAGAAGGTTGAGAAACCTTCCTCCTCTCACACCACTGGAACCTCCACCTTTACCCCAAAGGTGGAGACTAAGCACAGGTGGTTCTTTTGAACCAGTAGGAGTAAGTGAGGTTCTTGGTGAACCGGAGTTAATAGCTAACCGCTTTGACTTTGACACAGTCGAAATAGAGGAATTGCAAGCTGACGAGTTTGCAAGAAATTATAATACCCCCTTGACTGATTTGAACGATCCAGTGATTGTGCAGGTTAGGCCTTTTAGTTCACTAGTGCTAGGTGTACCTGTAGGTAGAGCAATGTCTTCTGAGGGAGAAAGTTCATTTGTTTTCACCTCAACCCTTCCGGTTGAAGGGGTACTACCTCCCCCGGTTAGTACCCCTAGATCTAGTTTACCTTCCACACCCTTAACTCCAGCAATCCGGGTGGTCCAAACCGGTTTACTCGAACATTGGAAGTATGTCTGGTGATATGGCTACTGGGATTCCTAGTATGCCTACAATTCCTTCTTCCTTCCCTTACACTACCCACAGTGGTCCGGTGGGATCCTCGGCCTTTGTCCAAGGATTCCCTTGGAATGGGGGGCACATACCCCCATCTAGTCCATACGTAGGTCCACCTCCTTCATATGTAGGAGTGTAGTTTGGCAGCAACACCTCTTACGGACAAAGCTACCAAACCCCTATTTCGGTCCCATACATGAGCTCTCCCTTCTCTTTGTTTAGTGGAGGGATACCTGCTCCAGTCTTTCAGACCCCATTTTCTATGGGGACGGCCCGAACCACTTACACTGCACCTCCCACCCAAAATCCGGTGGCTTACGGATGGAATCCGTTCCAAAGCAACCTTCCCACTTCACAACCAGTGTCAGGGGGCAACCCCACCTTTGCCTATGGGCATTCAGGGGCTGGACCCTCGAATACCCAAGCTGGCACTTCTAGTACACCGGTTAGGCCCAAACTTCCTTTTCTGGCAACTTTGAACTTGCCAGACTTATCAAAATTGATGAATGATCCGGTGAGGCATGACCCCTTGTGGCCACCTGTTCCCACCAAACTGCC
The DNA here is from genome assembly GCA_001517045.1 of Pseudotsuga menziesii. Taxonomy (NCBI): domain Eukaryota; kingdom Viridiplantae; phylum Streptophyta; class Pinopsida; order Pinales; family Pinaceae; genus Pseudotsuga; species Pseudotsuga menziesii. Next base: position 5,534 of record LPNX011215033.1, on the reverse strand, counting down.
CTCGGACATCCCTAAGTTCGAAGGTAAGGCTGGTGAAGATCCTGGGGCACATGCCACCACCTTCCATCTATGGTGTTCTTCCAACTCATTGAATGAATATTTAGTGAGACTGAGGCTGTTCCAGAGGACCTTGACGGGCACTGCAGCAAAATGGTACATTGAGTTGCCTTCTGCTGCTTTTAGCAGTTTCTGGGACTTGGCTTCCGCTTTCCTTAGCCACTTTCAGCTTCCAGTTCGTTACGACTTCAGAACGTATTTGTTGTCCACTTTCAGACAAAACAAGGAAACCCACATCTCAGATCATATCCAAGAGTGGAGGAGGCGAAAGAGTCTCATTAAAGCTACCATCCCTCCTGAGTTTCTATTAGAATGGTTCCTTAAATCTTTATTGCCCTATATATCTAAGGATGTTTCCACATCAGGAGTGAATAGTGAGGAAGAAGCCATACTCAGGGCCCAGCAGTTGGACTTGATTTATTCATAGTCTGGGATTCTATATGAAATTATCCCTGAGGCACAGAGGCCTTCACATGAGGCCGAGAAATCTAAGCCTGGACCCCATGCCGACGGTGTGGTTGGGTCCGTAAACTCTCCCACTGTAGAGTCTTTGACAAAACAACTTCACCAATTGTCTGTAAAACAGTCTACGGTGGAGGCAGCAAAGGCTTCCCCCTCCTCCCAAAGTGCAAATGTTTTTGCACAAACCTCTTCGAAGGGCAATCAGGAACCCGTCGGGAAGAAGAAGAAAGGTTAAAAGGGAGAGGGAAACCAAAATCAAAACAAGCCAAAGCCCGCGAACAATGCTGATGGGGGCAAAAAGGAAAAGAAGAAAATCAAGTTCCCTTGTAAGTTGTGCCAAGGGGATCATCTTACTCATCTTTGTCCCCTCATGGAACAAGCTTAGAAGCTGTTACAAACGCAACCGCCGGCTGTCCTGAAGGATCCGTTTCCCCAAGGGCAGAACTCTGCTTCAGCTTCTACCATAGCAGGGGGCAGTCAAACTGCTCCTGACCCTAATTATATCAACATGGTATGATCCTCAACTTTGTTACAAACCAGGAACAAGAACTATGAGAAAGAGACTGATGAGAAGGGTAAAGCTGTAGGTGAACCTTCCAACCCTCTCACTATAGAGAAACCTACGGAAATAATGCCAAATTTACCCAAAGGTATCTTTAAGAAGACTTTGCATAACCCAAATGCTTGAGCTGCTTCTAACTACTCTGTGGTTGAAGACTTGGCCCAGACTCCTTGTGCAATGTCAGCTTTGGAGGTGCTACAGAGTTGTCCCGCTCAGCGAAATGCCCTTTTAGCAGCTCTAGGTAGCATGGACTCTTCGAGTCTCTTAGAGAAATTTAATCTCTCTGATGTTAAAATTCGCCTCCCTTATCATGTAGCTCTATCGATAGATGTTGTCCATGGTGGTAAGACCATTGGACGAGCAGTTGTTGATGAGGGAGCCTCTACTTGTGTTATGTCCCTGGCCTATTGGAAATCTCTAGGATCCCCAGAGCTGGTCCCATCAACCACTTTACTTACTGCTTTTGATGGAAGGTCTTTCCGTCCACATGGTATCCTACCAGCTTTCGAGATTAAGTTGGCTGGCAAAGCAGTCTCTGTTGAAGTCGAAGTGATTGATGCTCCATTTTGCTTCTGGGTAGGAATTGGACTTATGCAATGTCTGCCGTTGCATCTGCTGTCTTTCGTGTCGTGGTTTTTCCACATGAGGGCAAGCTAGTCACTGTTGACCAGCTTGATTTTACCCGAAAAGGCTGCCTAGAGTCTAAATATTCCACTGTGCCATTGGTTGATCAGGCCAAACCTGCTACACAGAGCTTGGGGGCTGGACTGTACGCATCATTGATGGGCACATTCGATATTCCAGCTCCAATCCTTTATATCGGTTCTACTACTGTAGGGAAGTCCATTGATTCGGTGGTCGATAGGACTAATCCTTGGGTCCTCCCAACCCCTCAGGAACCGGAAGTGCCCTTATCTGCAGTGGAAGTGGCATATTAAGCTATTACCCAAACCACTGTAGATCCCATTCTAGATCCTCTTACAGTCTCGGATGATCTGGAAGAAGTTTATATGCCTGCATGGGCGGAAAACTCTTTACATTCCATAGATTGCTTAGACACTGTTTTACCTTCCGATGAAGCTATTCTGGAAGCTATGTGTTCACGTGATAAGATATGTGAGGATCTTCATCACCGATCTTATTTCCTTCCAGAGCTAAGCAAGATAGAAAACCAAGAGTTTCATGTGAGACTGTCGGATGATGTTGATACACCTGTCAACCCTTTACCTAGGGAAGGAGTGTTTGCTAAGGGGAATATGGCAAACATTTCCGCTACTATACCGATCAACATCTCTGTAAAGCCAGATGTCGTGGAAAATATCTATATAGGTGCAAACTTCTCTCCGGAGGAGATTGCCATTTATACTGCCCTTTTCAAGGAATTCCGCGATATCTTCGCCTGGTCATATGAGGAGATGCCAGGTATTGATCCATCTATTTTTCAACATGAGATCCCAACCTATCCTGATGCTAAGCCGGTTCGGCAAAAATTACGCCCCGTGAACCCGCGTAAAGTGGCGACTGTGAAGGCAGAGGTAGAAAAGCTGTTGAAAGCAGATTTTATATATCCCGTTGCTTTGACTGAGTGGGTGTCCAACCCAGTTCCTGTTGATAAAAAGAAAGGGACTATTCGCGTTTGTACGGACTTTCGAGACCGCAACAAAGCCTGTCCCAAGGACAACTACCCTACACCATTGATTGATCAAATCATAGATGCATGTGCGGGTAGTGAAGTATTCTCGTTTATGGATGGTTTCTCCGGCTACAATCAAATCCAAATTAAATCGGAAGACCAGCATAAAACTGCTTTTATTTTCCCTTGGGGTACATTCGCATATAGAAAAATTCCCTTTGGATTGAAAAATGCAGGGGCAACCTTTCAACGAGCCATGAACTTTGCTTTTCACGATATAAAAGCCATTGTCAAGCCTTACCTGGATGATCTGCCTGCTCATTCTCGCAAGAGGATCCAGCATCCAGATCATTTACGGTTGATTTTTGAGAGATGCAGATACTATAAAATTCGCTTGAATCCCCACAAGTGTGTTTTCTACGTCAAATCAGGTAGATTACTTGGATTCATTGTCTCTAGTAGGGGCATACAGATGGATCCTTTAAAAGTAGAGGCCATTGTAAATTTGCCTCCTCCTCGTTCACTTAGGCAACTTCAGAGTCTACAAGGTAAGTCTAACTTCCTTCGACGTTTTATCGTTAATTATGCCAAGATCACAAAAGGTTTCATGCGCCTGCTTAAACAGGACACCCCATTTGTATGGGATGAAACTGCACAACTCACGTTCGAGGCATTAAAGAAAGCCTTGTTGTTGGCTCCTTTATTACGCCTGCCAGATTACTCTAGGGATTTTTTATTATATCTGGCCGCATCGGAGTCTACCATTGGGGTAGTGCTAGTTCAGGAGGATGACAAGCTCGTTGAGCATGTTGTCTATTATCTTAGCCGCGCTCTGGTTGGGCCTGAGCTTAAGTACTCCCACGTCGAGAAGTTAGCCTTAGCGGCTGTTTATGCTGTACAGAGGTTACGACACTACATCTTACTGAGGACCACTACTGTAGTGGCGGATGTAAACCCTTTCCAATATGTTTTATCTCGACGGATTGTTGGGGGAAAATTCAATAAGTGGATAGTCATTCTCCAAGAGTTTTACTTGGTTTTCCAATCCGCTAAATCCAAAAAGTCCTTAGTTTTTGCGGAGCTTATAGCAGAATTCCCTACGGAAGAAGATGTAGTGGTTCAAGATGACTCATTCCCAGATGAGCGCATCTTCCTTATATCAACCTCTGATCCTTGGTACAGAGATATTCTCATATATCTCCAGACTTTGAAGTATCCTACCGCTTACTCTAGAGAAGATCGACGCAAGTTACGTCTTCATGCTAAAAACTACCTCATAATAGGAGATACATTATATCGAAGAGGGGCAGATTCTGTCTTGCGTAGCTGCCTTACTCATGAGGAAGTGGAGATTGTCCTAAATGATTCCCATAGCAGAGCGTGTGGGGGTCATTTATCTGGGTTAGCAACGGCCCAGAAGATATTACGTGATGGGTATTTCTGGCCCACCATCTTTAAGGATTGTGTGGAAGCTGTGAAACGCTGTCATCCATGTCAGTTGTACACCAGAAAAATGCGGTCACATCCTGCTCCCTTGTTTCCCGTCGTCTCGGTAGGCCCCTTCATGAAGTGGGGGATCGATTATATGACATGCAACCCAGCCTCGGCTGGGGGGCATAAATACATCATTGTCGCTGTCGACTATTTCACAAAATGGGCAGAGGCAATGCCTACTTTCAAATACAATGGGGAAACGACAGCTTACTTCGTGTTTAATCAGATTATTGCTAGGTTTGGTATTCCCAAAGTGATTGTCACTGACCATGGCAGTCATTTCCAAAATCACATGATGACAGAGCTGACCACAATGCTCGGATTTCGATAAGAACATTCTTCTCCTTATTATCCACAAGCAAATGGTTAGGTCGAGGCTGTAAACAAAACTTTAAAAACTATACTTAAACGTACTATTGATGCAGCCCATTCAAATTGGCACATCATGTTATATCCTGCTCTTTGGGCTTATCGAACCAATGTCAAAACTACTACGGGTTTTTCCCCCTTCCAACTCGTTCACGGGGTGGAAGCTATTACGCCGATTGAATGCGAAATCCCATCCTTGCAGATAGCTATTCATGTGCTACCTGACACAACTGAGCTTGAGGAACGATTGCTTCATTTAGAACACCTTGATGAACAACGTAGAGATGTGTTGACTGCAAATCAGGCTCATAAGAATAGGGTTAAATCTCAATATGATAAAATGGTCAAACCTCGGGTTTTCTCTGAGGGGGAACTTGTCTTGCTCTGGGACCAAGATAAGGAGCCTCTGGGGGCAGGAAAATTCAAGGCTATGTGGTTGGGACCCTATGTTGTGTCTAATGTTTTGAGTAAAGGCGCATATGAATTAGTAGATTATGATGGGAATAAGTTGCCTGAGCCTAGAAATGGGCTCTACTTGAAGAAGTACTATGCCTAGGCTTAGCACTTTTTCTTGTATATTAGTGTATGTATTTTTATGTACATTAGGCTGTCAGTTTCATTTTTTATGCTATCTGCTGGTTGTTGCAGATGTCTTCCGAGATGTATGTAGGTTTTGCTGATGGCGCCAGCCATCATACTTGTAACCTGGCTTCAGCAGCATGGGTTATCTATTCCCCGTCAGGACAACTTGTTGCCGCAGGTGGCGCTTGTCTAGGTCCTGCTTCCAATAATGTTGCTGAGTATAGGGCCATCATTGAGCTCCTATGGGATGCTTTATCACGAGGCATCACCCAGCTTGAATTCCGTTTGGATTCTCAGTTGGTTGTTTCCCAGCTCAATCGAGCTTACCAGGTGCGTAATCCTACATTGTTACGTCAGTTCATGCAAATACGTTTA
>LPNX011215022.1:69599-108760 GCA_001517045.1 Pseudotsuga menziesii | reverse complement strand
TGCGTTTTGAGGGCTTCTATTTAGCACATGAGTAAAAAATCAGGTTTTCATCGCCAAATTTGGCCAAAAAGTGTTACCCATCTTCATGGAATCACCCTAGAGACTAGAAGCATAATTAAATATATTCTTTAGAGAACTCTCCCATATGGAAGTCTAGAGTCCCACCGATTCTTTTACTCTGAGTAGCAAAGTTTTGTAGCTGAATCATAAATAATCTTTTTATCAAATTGATAACTTAATTCTGAACTCCAAAAACTAAAATATAAATATAAATAGAAAGTGTTAAAGGTGAGTATTGATTGAATTCCTTTATGAAAGTGTGTCAATGTAAGGGCCCGTATTAAAAGAAAGAGGGGTTTTGTGGTCACTAGTTACCTACGATATCTCTTAAGATCCTGACATGTTCATTCCTCTTACATACTCTCAATGCATTCAATTAAGACCCCAACCAATGCAAATACCATACCATTGTACTCCAATGAATTCTCATTTTGTTTCCTTTTTGTCATGAGTCCACCATGTAGGATTGATTGTGGTAAGCTTTGAAAGTCATTTAAAAATGAACAATTGTTCTCATTTTGTTTGCTTTTTGTCATGAGTCCACCATGTAGGATTGATTGTGGTAAGCTTTGAAAGTCATTTAAAAATAAACAATTGTTCACTATATCAAGGTAGTTTTTTAATCAATTATAAATATTGTATGTATAATGGAGAATTTAAAATATTATGCTAATTGTATTGAGGCCATGGTTAGAACCTAGACTACTGGCATCTACAAGGTATTCCAACAATTTCTTTTATCTAGAATTAGAGACTAAAACCATAACTAAAGATATTCTCTAGAGAACTCTCCCATCGGGAAGTCTAGAGTTATTCCACATAATCCTTTTATCAAACCGTTTCAATATGGTACACGTTTATCTTATTTGTGCCATCCAATGTTTTTGTCATGCATTCCCATGACACAATAATTCTTTCTAGTCTTGCAAATATGTCATCTTTATTTATGTTTGTATTTTGGTCATGCAGGGAAACTTATAGGAGTATTGATCCCATGGAAGTATTATTGAAGCTACGAATCTTAGCCAGACATGAATGGGCCAAGTCTAAGACACTGTCAAACACACTGCAGCCTCTTCTAATGCGATTGTGTGCAAGGTATCAGGGATAACATTTTAATTACAATATATGTTAGTCATATAGATCTCTAGAAGACAGACGTCAACCAAAATTGAAGCACTGTAATTGCTGGTATATCTATTGTAACTTAAGTTGGATGTCATTTGAAAATATTTCCAAATTTCATTGCATGTGTGCCAGCTGCTCGAGTATTTCCATCATTGGTATAGGAGTCGTCCTACATTTAAATTCCCGCATCAGTGAGTTCACATGCTCGTTCTCTTATTCTGAAGTAAGCATGGCTCTGCTCTTATTCTGAAGTAGTAAGCATGGCTCTCCTCTTCATTGTGGGATATTGTTGGAGGTCAAGAACTAGTTTGTGGTCTGGTCTGCGAAAATTCTAGGGTGATCGCGCAAGGATGTTTAGATATTGGATGGGGGAACGAGTTTCGTCTCCCAGCTTGGACAAGCGTGCAAATTGTGAATTGTTTAGAAGAGAAATCTCCTACAGGAAATACAGAGTGGCCATAGCTCCCCTTCAATTCTGTGTTATATGGTTGTATGCTGTGTTTTTATGCTATGTCAATATGATAAAATTTACAGCTTTCAAGATTTCACCATTTATGATGTAATGGTCCATAAGTCTCTGGTAGTTTCTAGGCTTCAGTACACTGTTTTGTCAGCCATCAGTTAGCCTGGTTTTTTGGAAAATCTTATAACTTTTCAGCTGTTTGATATCGAAGTTTTACTGTTTTAACTTTTCAGCTGTTTGATATCGAAGTTTTACTGTTTTAACTTTTCGCTGACAAAAAAAGAATCAACCTTCGATAGTAAATTGATAAAGAGTGCCATGGTGTAGCAATCTGGCAATAGTTTTGGTATTTTATATTTCATTAATAGTAAATCCTGGACAAATAAACAGAGACATAATCCATGTTGGTCATCATATTCTCACTATTCCATACAATATACAACACGCGGGAAGATGTATAAATTTGATGGGTTTGACTTGCGCCTTTTCCATATTCAAACATCACAACATGTTGTTGTCAAAATATCATAGCATATTGAATTTCCATATCATCTGATGGTCCTAGTGCTGTTCAATACATTTGCCTCATCATGGACCCATCTACTTAACCACATTTTTCACATAATATGGACTAACTCAGCACATACACTAGGTTGGAAGCTAGTGTGTTTGACCCTTTTACACTCTAACATGGTACAACAAGCATCATGATGCAACTTATATTGTTTGAAATAGTTGTCATAGATATTGAATTGACAATACACCAAATGAAATACATGATTGAAGAATTTGAATCAAAATAATACACCTTAACAAAAGTAAACCCTAGAGTCCAAGTTAATATTGAAATTGTTATATGTTCAGTTTCAATTTGAGAGTTTAATTGTACAAGTTGTTCATAATTTATGTTGCCAATAGAGTTTTCTCCAATAATTAAAATTGGAATAGTTCATTAACATGGAAAGCAGATACATGCATCCCTCTGCATGGATTCATGTGGAACAATGCTACTTTTATTTTTCCTCTGTATTATATATATTGTAACAAATTGTTGGAGTTAAAGAGTTAGTCGGAATTCAGAGAATTGATGTACAACATGAAAGGTATGGGTGGTGATATTAGATAAATTACTATCCCTTAATAGCTAATATAGGCAAAACTTGACAAGGTGTAATAAAAGCTATCAAAACCAAGCTATCAATAAAATCCTAACGACAATTTATGGAGGGAAAATAAGAAAAACTCTCATACATGCAAAGCATTATATCTTACACATGGATTAACTGAAAGCAGTTGGAAATTTATTGGGCACCAGGTAACCCATGCCAAGAAGAAATAAGCATTTAAGGGTAGCTTAAATGGTGTTTTCTCCTAATATAGTTTCATGGGAGAAGACCCAGTTATTGCACAGTCCATGAATAGGCGTATGGAGGTTATTGGGCACTCTGCTAAGTAGTCCAGTCATTGTTTTGCAGGTGCAATTTTATCTAGATCCTAATACAGTTTCATGGGAGAAGACCCAGATATTGCATAGTCTATGCATAGGTGACTAGAGGTTATTGTGAACTCTGTTAAGTAGTCCAATAATTGTTTTGTAAGTACTTGAGGTTAATGGAGGTTATTTTACCCTAGAATTGGAAAGGTTAGGTATCCATACAAACGACTAGGTCTATCCCGCTAATATGGTGGAGAGTGAGAAAGAGAAGAAGTTATGCTAGTAGATTGAAAATGTTGGAAAAGGGTATGGAATATACTGTGTTGCCAACAAAATTTTCTCCAAAAACTCAAACTGGGACAACTCATTAACATGGCAAACTGAAACACACACCATCTGCATGGATTCATGTGGAAAAATTCTTCATTTTTATTTTGCAATTTATGGAGGGTAGATAAGAGAAACTCTTATACACACAAAACATTATAAATTACACATGGATTAAAGATACCGACAGTTTATTGGGCACTGATAATAGACCCTGGATATCCCACGCCAAGAAGAAATAAGCATTTAAGGGTAGCTTAAATGGCGTACAAATGAAATTGAAAAGTGTTGAAGGTGGGTATTGATTGAACACATTTATGAAGGTGTGTAAATGTAGGCTCCTAGTGTTGGGGTGGTTGCCACTTCCACAAGGAAAATGCAACCAAGAGATAACCAAAAATAATATAATTTTAAAAATTATGGGAGTTTGCGCGCCTCTGCAACCATAACAAAACTTACATTAATTCAATTTGATGCCTTCGACACAAAATTGTGTAACTTATATGGTGTCCAACATATATTCCCCTTTGGTATACTTATACATGATTCGACCATTAATGAAATGGAAATAAAATTTGACCTGGTTAGTGTTTATAAAGGTGACGATGGCACCCCGTCCTCCTCTCTTTGTACCATACTGGTCATATAGGATGGGTTCATTTTTGGACTTGTTGTGCTTACTGGTACCATAAAAGGCATTTGATACATCCTATCCATCCATCAATAGGCCATTCAAGGCATGGATATCCTACACATGAATTGGATAAGCCATGTCTAGCCACAAGGTGTTCCCATGCACTCAACTAATAAGGAACTTGGTGCATTTAGTAGTTTCCTCAGTGGTTCTGTTGCAGTTGCAACAATTTCCCAAAATTCCAAAATTTTTTAGGACCCTCCTTTGTTTGGATTAGTTCGATTTTCTTCTTTGAGTTGGTCTAATAATGATTTCTCAGAATGATTTTCTAATGCTTGAATTGATTTACCACTTGTTGGATTATCCCTCTAGCACTTGAAATGATCCATTGTTTGATCAAGCTTTATCACTGCCTTTGAATGCATTTGAGGCATGCCTGAATTGGAAGTTATTTGGTTAGTGCCCCCCCGTTGTGGATGGATAATCGGTTTTGTCTTTGATTTTCTTTCAGATCCGTTGGTTTTCGCATCGGCTACTGTTTGGTTTTGCATTGAAACTCTTATTACTTCTTCTTCCGCAGTTGCGGACAGCAAGCTGCTTCCTCTCCTGATCATTACTTTAATGTTTCCAATCCCACTTTGTTGTTTTCACCGATCTCGTAAGTCATGGGCTTCCGCCATTGCGGCTGCGGAAAGCTTTATTTTTCCAGTTGACCAATCGTTTTCAACTCCGACATTGCGGAAGGTCGCATGATTTACTCTTCCGCTGTTGTGGCTGCGAAAGGAATAACCCTTCCGATCTTTAGTGATCCACTCTTCCGATTCGGGTCTTATTTGGTGGGGCATGATATCCTTTTGGTATCCGCCGTTGCAACTGCATTTCTGCTTTCGTTCCGATGTTAGAAGTCCGACGCGCGGTTATTTGTCACCCGGTTATTTCCGCCGTTCCGGATGGATCTATGGTTTGGCCTTCCACCATTGCGGAAAGAAATACACTTTTGTCTTCCGATCCAAATGTCTTCGACGTCCGAGCTTTTGACCTTTCCCCGCCACGTATGTTGACTATATATAGATAGGGTTGGGATTGTTGGATTATCTTATTATTCTACGCGTTTTTCGACTGTTATCGTTCCAGCTGTCAAAATCGTTGACACTGAAGAGAGTGCTCTCAAAACTGAATGCACACCTACAGCAACAAAGGACATGGATTTAACAATTTCGAAGATCAAAAGATTGCAAAAGAATGTCAAGAGACAGGAAGATGTCAGTAATGAAGATAAACCACCTAAAGTCACTACTTTCAACCAGGAAACAGAACCAATCATTGAGCCTGTTAAACCTGTGGAAGATGTTGAGGAAGAGAACGCTGGAAAAGCTAAGGAAGTTAAAGAGGAAATACCCACCAAAAACCAACCTGCGGAGGAAAAGGACAAATCAACCGGGGAAAGGAAAACTAGCACCCCACCTTTCCTTTTGACTCTGGAAATTTTGAACCATAAGGTCCATAATTGTCTGGTGGACTTTGGATCATCGGTGAATGTTATGCCTCTTGCGATCTGCAAAAAACTTGATGGGCAGCTAGAACCTACTGATTGGGACGTCACTCAACTAGACAAGACTAGTGTCAAAGTGGTGGGGGAGATGAAGAATGTTTTGATTCGATTGTTTGCAAATAAAAATATATGTCAGTACCTTGATATTATAGTAGCAGACATACCTGATGGCTATGGATTCATCTTGAATCGAGATTGGTCAGCCCAACTAGATGGGTACTTTGCTTCAGACTAGTCACACTTGTGGTTGTCTCAGAAGGGTAGCCCAAACCTAATTAAGATTTTAAGAGATCCCTACATGAAGCACAATGTCACTGGGTTGGAAGAGGATAGTGAATCTGCTGATTCTGTCCTAGAAAATTATCTAACTGAGCCTAAGCTAAGACATCACACCTCAAGAGAGGCCAACTCGATGATTGACACTCAGCCTGAGCTCCTTCAACTTCCTCAGGCTGAAAGGGATGAATGTAGGATAGTAGACATGTGTTCAATTGCAAAAATAACACAGCTAGACCATGGTTAGATATCTCATGTCTATAATCCAGCCCACCCCTTAACTCGTTTGATTGAAGATTCTTAAGGGTGGGCACCTATTTCTTTTCTTGTTGCTTTGTACATAAATAAATTGATGTTGCTTTTCTTTGATGCTTTGATGTTGTTTTCTTTTGATTATTTGATTTGATGCTGTTTTCTTTAATGCTCTGTTTTTGAATAAGAGGCAAACTTTTGGTTACAATGGAAACATCAGGGTTCTTTATTAACTGAAATCTTGAGCAAAAGACTGCGCTCTAAAACATAAAGTGTCTTCTAGTAGCAGTGTCCCTAACTGGCCATGCATTCATTGAAGTCTTACTAAACCCCTATAAATAACTCAGAAGTAAAAGAGGTTTGGAATACTATTTTGAGGCTCCATCCATTCCACATCCTAAATATCCAAGGGGGTGACTGCAAAAGACCCACGGAAAGGAAGCAAGGTAAACAGTATAGCATATATAAATGATCCCATGCCATAATTTCAGAAAAGCTAAAAGCTATCAAGAGTCAAAACTCCTTAAAGAAACAAGACATATCAAAGCAAAGTATCAAAAGCATGAATTTCAAATTGTCGAAAGTTCCTCTCCATCCGTGAGATGAAATGCCAATTCTTCTCTCACACAAAAGGGCACTATGGGATAGAGGAGCCTGAATAAAATTCAGAAAGAAAGGCAAATGGAGGACTCACAAGAACTAAAGTTCTAATGGCACAAAAGTGCAATTGGCATGGGAGTGAGGAACAAAAAGATAATGTTGTTTACTATCTGTTACAATCCTGTGGTGTCCAAGCATGAAACTACCTAAGGACGGGTAAAATAAACCTCATTTATTAGGCCTCAAAAGAGTCATTCAGACTTGCAATATTTCTGATGTTACCATTTCCCAAAGAATGGACTACTTCTCAATGATTTAAATGCTTAAGTTGGTCAGCCTAGGGATACAAACATCTAGGAGATTTCAAATTTTATTCCGACGGTCTTGCACTGGGAAGGAGTTAATTCAGAAATATGGGGTTCACCAAGTAGTCGCCAATTGTTGTAGCTGCAACAATTTCCCAAAATTCCAAAAAATTTTAGGACCCTCCTTTGTTTGGATTAGTTCGATTTTCTTCTTTGAGTTGGTCTAATAATGATTTCTCATAATGATTTTCTAATGCTTGAATTGATTTACCACTTGTTGGATTCTCCCTCTAGCACTTGAAATGATCCACTATTTGATCAAGCTTTATCACTGCCTTTGAATGCATTTGAGGCATGCCTGAATCAAAATTTATTTGGTTAGTGCCCCCCCGTTGTGGATGGATAATCGGTTTTGTCTTTGATTTTCTTTCCGATCCATTGGTTTTCGCATCGGATGCTATTTGGTTTTGCATCGGAACTCTTATTACTTCTTCTTCCGCAGTTGCGGACGGCAAGCTGCTTCCTCTCCCAATCATTACTTTAATGTTTCGATTCCCACTTTGTTGTTTTCACCGATCTCGTAAGTCATGGGCTTCCGTCATTGCGGCTGTAGAAAGCTTTATTTTTCCGGTTGACCAATCGTTTTCAACTTCGACGTTGCAGAAGGTCGCATGCTTTACTCTTCCGCCATTGCGGCTGCGAAAGGAATAACCCTTCCGATCTTTAGTCATCCACTCTTCCGATTCGGGTCTTATTTGGCGCGGCATGATATCCTTTTGGTATCCGCCGTTGCGGCTTCGTTTCTGCTTTCGTTCCGATGTTAGAAGTCTGACGCGCGGTTATTTGTCACCCGGTTATTTTCGCTGTTGCGGATGGATCTATGGTTTGGTATTCCGCCGTTGCGGAAAGAAATACACTTTTGTCTTCCGATCCAAATGTCTCTGACGTCCGAGATTTTGACCTTTCCCCACCATGCATGTTGACTATATATAGATAGGTTGGGATTGTTGGATTATCTTATTATTCTACGCGTTTTTCGACTGTTACCGTTCCAACTATCAAAATCGTTGCTGTCACTCGCTCGCATTCACCCGGTCCCCCGTTTTCGGTACACATAGTCCAGGTGTCTCAACCGTAAAGCTCGACAGGCCTCTCCACACCGGTTACGCTACAATTCCAGGTAGGCTCGTACTTACCTTTCCCCGTTCCGTTTGAGCATTTGATGAGGTGTTCCACGGTTAGGTTTTGGTTGTGGTCGTTTTCTTCACCTCGTTAGATACCCGCATATAGTAGAGGGGGGGGTCATATTATGACTGTTAGCGCAGGCATTTTGACCCGCGAAGTAGTATTTTACCCACGGTCATTTTGTTGCAACCTTGCGCGTAGCAAATGGGGGTTTGGTGCAGACGGCCGTTACGCCGTCTGCACCAAGCTGCCATGTGTGATGATGATTTTGTAGGGGAAGGTATTTATGGTTTTCCTAGAGCATCTGGTGGTTTCCCCCTTTTGTTGTGATTTTCATATTACCCGCATCCTCGAATAGCAAGCGTTTCGCCGCACTGTTCCGCGCACAGTCGATTTTAAACCCTAACCGGTGGAGGGATATGTCACGGCTTTTAGCTTGTTAGCCATAAATCACATGGGTAGTGGTTTTGTTCAAAGCTCCACTAAAGGCTTGCGTAGTTTTCCCCTGTCTGTCCCGCGCAGCGAAATGATAATGGCACCCGCAGAGAGCAGAGGTTTTAGTCGTGTTAATGTAAATGTTTTTCTTGCGAACAGCACGAGTCTTCTTCATTTTTATATAGATTTCATTCCTGCTGGATTTTATTGTTAGAGTTGTTTGGTATTGGAAAGCAGTAGTAGCTTACACATTTCACTGCATATAACTATCTTTCCATCATGCTAGACATAGACTAAGTCACTGAACACTGCACATTGCGTTTCAATGGTTCTGTTAGTTAGGCCATTTCTGCTTATATATATGCATATATTTGCTTCATTGACCGATTGCTATCATGTTAAGCATAGAAGAAAGGACACACTGCACATTGATGTCTACAAGTTTGTCGCTCAGCCAAAATGGCTTAATGTTACAATTTTATGGCAGAAAGAGTTCGCAATGTCAAAGAGGCAAAAGAAGAAGGCCCCTGTGGTCGAGGAAGAGCCCGAAGTAGAAACTGTCACCAAAACTGAATATATATATGAGGACACTAAGTGTATTTCTAGTGTTGAACCTGAATACCAGTGGGGGGAAATATATAGACTGATCACACGCAGAGAGGTTCCTGACATGGGCTTAGAAGAAGAATCCATATATTCCAACATAGAAAGATCTTCACTGATGAAGATCGCCACCAGACCAGAGTCGTTCCCGTGCTCTAAAGTAATCGGTTGGATTCTACCCGGGGCAGATGTCACAACAATGATTCTGGAAAACGTCAACAAACAGCGCTATGCTGCTTATAGCCCAGGATATGTAGCCCTGGCTTACCACCTACCTGAAGTGCAAGTATTTCTATCGGATGATTGGTTGAATAACATTAGAATGGACCTTGTGGAGACCATGAAGAGAATGTTGTTGCCTGGAAAACATTTCAGAAACAGGCCAACGGGTGATTATGATACAGCCAGCTTAAGAACCCCATACATGTTCATAGCTTTAATGCTCAATAGGATTTTTGGGAGAGCCCATGGCAGGTTCTTCAAGTTAGAATGGATACCCATCATTTTTTATGTTGCAACCCAGGGGACAATTTTCAACTGGGCCAGCATTGTATCTAACAACCTCTCTGCCTGCTTGGCCTCAGCCTTGGGTGGAGTATCCCAAAAGAGATCTGAGTTCTACATGAGTTCCATACTTGTAGACTGTATATTATGCAATCAACCTTTCCTTGGCCTGAGGTGCATCTGGGACAGGGAGAGGATGCCTATCTATTCTGCTTATAGACCACTGTGGGCACACCAGTACCACAGCCATTATCGAGAATTCGGTGAGCACTTCATCATGCCTTTATATACACTCATTTTCCTGAAGGAGTGTGATTGTATGTCAGAGGAGGCACTGCAAGTAATGGTGGAGCATGCAGATTATTATTTGACCGAGGATGGCCTTTACTTCAGGATGCTTGGAGGATCAAGAGAACCCTCCCTGCTGCCCAAATACGCTACTGACTACATCATTCACAAGGAGGCTGTGAGGCAAGTCTTCTTGGATGGCATAGGGAGCTTCTTGTTCGAGCACAAGAAGACTGCTTATCCTCCTTTGCCCTTTAAGTTATGGAGTTACAGGTTCACTAGGGTGAAGAAGGCTGATGAATTTGTAGAAGAGTTGGAAAGGTTTCATTTTGGCGAGATGACTTTCCATAGAAATGACTCACGCGGGAAAGTAGCGGAGCATTGTAAAGAAAACAACGTGCATTTTGAGTACACCCACCATTGGGATAGGGAAGAATCTGTCTTCCGAAGTGCCCTGAACATAACAGCTTTGAGAAGAAGATTCAAGAAGAAGATCACCACCAAAGGTGGGAAGGAAGATGAACAAGAAAAAGCTGAGGAGGAAGCCAAGAGAAGAAATGAGGAAGCTCAGAGGTTGGCACAAGAGGCTGCAGGGTGGATGCACACAGAAGAAGAAGAGAAAAGAAAAGCTGCGCAAGAGGCAGCTAGAAAAGCTGAAGAAGATGCAAGGAAAGAAGAATAAGAAAAGAAAAAGAATCTTGATGAGGAGCTCCAAAAGCTGGAGGGCAGACCCAGGACGTGGAGAACCCCGAGGTTCAGGACCCACAAGTACCTACTGCCAGCACACCTGTAGTCCCCACACTCAAGCTGGTCCCCTTTGTACAGAAAAAAGGGGAAGAGATACCTGATTTCAACACTGTTTTCTATGACAGGGCAACAAAGAGGATAGTTAAGAGAACAGAAAGGAGGATTGAAACAGAAGGTCTACCTAGTAAAATTATAACGGATACGGCTATTGTGTTGGGAACAAACCGGGATCCGAGGTTCACCATTAGAGCCGGAGCAGCACTAATTCAAGGTTCGAAAGATAATGTGGACAGGATCATGACAGACTTGGAGCTATCTAAGAAATCCGCTGCTCAATTGAAAGACACCTTGAGGAAAGAGAGAGAGGAAGGAAATAGGCTGAAACGGAAGTATGAAGACATGCAGAGGGAAATAAAGGCTTCTAAGGTTGAATTGCAGGCCCTCCAAGTAGAAAGACAGGTCAGAGAAACAACACAAGAATGCCTAGAGAAAGTGCAGAAAGAATATCAAGAGCTGAATATGGAAAAGGAACAGCTGCAAGAAAAGGTAGAAGAACTAGAAGAGCAACAAAAGATTATCTTGGAGGCCAGTGAGCTGCACACCCAAGACTAGGAAAAGAAACATCAAGAGCAGATTTCTTCTTTAACAACTTCTCTGGAGGAAGCAAGGGAGTAGCAGGTCAACCTCCAGCTGTTCAAAGAGCATGTCTTGGCCCAAAAGGCTAAGATGCTACAGCTATAGACTGCTGTAGAAGAGGAGAGATGTAAAGTACTACAAATAGATGGCCGATTGGAGGAAATGCTGGAAACCTCCTCTTACTTTGTAGATCGATCTCAGGACATCCTTGAAGTCCTGACTGCAAGAATGGCAAGGCTGGAAAACAATGAAGAAACTCTAGCAGAACTGCCATCAAAGGATACACAGGCCCTCAAGCGGGATTATGACTTCCTGGAATTTGCTATAAATACCGTGGAGGATTTCAAAAAAGGAGTTGAGAAGACGAAAGGAGCATGCACTGAGTTTTTCAGAAGGATTCTCATTACCTACAACAGGTGCCAGATATAGGCCGAGCAGAGGCTTGAGGCTTTCCCGGATCACAACGCCTTTGTGGAGCTGTTGCAGAAGAGATACTAGGAGGAGGAAGCTAAAGTACAGCATATTAAAGCCCTGAATGATCAGATCTTGAGGAGCGAAGTAGATCATTCAGCTATCAGCGTGCAGCTTCTGGAGGATCAGATTCGATTGAGTGCAGCCAGGATCGAGGATATAAAGAACCAGGCTGCTAAGTTTGAGATAAATATTTAGTTTATAGAGCCTTGTGCGTTTGAGGGCATTGCCTTTGAAGCTTCGGCATGGAAGAAATTTCTATATGCCCAAGTGGGACCCTCCTCATAAAGGATTGGTCACTTTTTGTAATGTGTAACATTTTGTAAAAACATTTGAGAAAAGTCAAGCATTGGGAAACCAAGAGTTAGGAAGCCCAAAGGTTACTTTGGGCAGCCCAACCATCTCACCCTTTTGTATAAATGTAGAAAGCTTAGAAGGGAGCAAAGTGCTTTTTCCCAGTTGGACATGAAAAGCGATATTGTAAGAAGAACTATTTCTCTTTGCAATAAAGAAGTATTGTTTTCCTGTTGGAGAAAGATTGGTGGCACTTTCAAATGTTATGCTGTGGATGGCTGAAAGATGAACTATTTTGTTTTCCAGCTTTTTGTCCATTAACCGTGAGATCGTTCTAACTCCCAGAACCTATGTTCTTGTTTAAATGATTTCTGGTTTATTTTTGTGGAATTACCACCATGAGTAATGTATGTTGTTCATAAAAAAATTGGCTATCTAATTGTTGAAATATCTTTGATCGTCCATGCATTGTGGAAAGAAACATCAGCTAATTGTAGTTTCTCTTTATGTTGCATGTACAATACACATTACGCATAAATAAGTTACAATATGGCTCCCCGGGGATAGATATATAGATAGTTAGTTTGTTTCATTGCTGCACATGTGATTTAGATTCTTGTGAGCCTAAGACGAGAGGTAAGAACCTGCACATCACATTGTGAATACTCCTTGCATCCTTATCACCCTGCCTGGTTAATTAGGCATATGCATATCATACTTAAGTAAAAAATACAAAAATATACACGGTGGACCGGGCCGCAACCGGTAAAACCTTTGTTTTTTGTTACTTTGACCTACGTTAGCCGGACCGCAAACCGGACGGATTCCCCATACCAAACAGTCACGGGCTAGTTGGGAACGTTTACTGGGGAGAATCCCTTGCTGTTGTTGCTTGTGAATTTCCAGGCCCCAACAGTTTTGGCGCTAGAAGGAGGGCCGCCAGTGCATGGCTGGCCGTGGAAACTTATTTTTCCTAGGATTACCCCACCAGCAGATGTTTCGAAGCTTGTAACCTGACCCAAGTACTTACACATTTCATTTATACCTTTGAAGTAAGAAAGCCTGTTCTCAGCCTACGTTGCTCTTTACTCAGACTTTGTTCCTTTACCTATTCTCATGGCTGGTGTAATTGTGAATCAACCCAACCCATTACCTGCTTGGAGAGCTAGATCCCCTTTGAACCTCACACCTCCATTGCATAACCTACCTCAAGCTTTTGATAAGCTGCTGCCTAAGTTTGACCCTGAGGAAAGGATTGTTGTAGATGACCACTTACAAAGTTTTTACTTGGTGGTAGAAGGGTTAAGGGCTGGGGAGTATGAAGATGTTGTCTGTAGATTATTCCCTCATACCTTGAAAGGGGCAGCTGCTTCATGGTACTTTGCCCTGCCCACAAACTCGATCCTAGATTGAAATACTTTTGAAAGAATATTCAGAAATAAATATGCAACTCAGAAAACTCATGCAGCCCTAATGAAAGGATTATTCTCTTTGAAGAAAGAAAGAAAAGAAAAAGTGCTTAGTTTCAACCAGAGGTTTGATGCTTATCTAAAGAAATTTTCTGGAGCTAACAAACCCTCAGACAAGGTCCTAATTGAATATTATACCTCAGCCTTAGGACCTGAGCTGGCCATGTTTGCCAAGATGAAAGCCAAACCTACGTTGGTAGAGACTTATGAAGAATCAGAAAGGGTAGAAGTTGAAAGGGAAAGTATAGAAGACTATCCCGAGCAACTGAGAGAAAAGACCATAGAGAAAATAACGTTATTGCTGTCTAAACCTAAAGAGGAGCAATCACATGAGTTAGAGGGAATGCTGAAAATGATGTAGAAACTATCCAACCGAATAATAGATCTGGAAAAAGAAAGGTAAATGCGGAAAACTTACAAACCATACTATCCAAAAAAAGAGGATAGCAACCAATGGAAAATCCCTCTCCCAAATTTAGCCTCAATGAATATAACAGAAGTGGGAGGAGACAATTTCTACACTTTTCACCAACAACCTCATTCGGAAAAGAAGTGCCCTCAATGGTTGAATTCGATGAAATTGGTTATGAATCAGCTGCTAGATTCTAAATTGACCAAGGACAATGGTAAAGAGGAAAAGAAAAACCAGACTATGGAGAAACAAGATAATGACACCATGTTTTCATGGGATGGTGTCTCGCTGTTTGACACTGAAGAGAGTTCTCTCAAAACTGAATGCACACCTACAGCAACAAAGGACATGGATTTAACAATTTTGAAGATCAAAAGATTGCAAAAGAATGTCAAGAGATAGGCAGATGTCAGTAATGAAGATAAACCACCTAAAGTCACTACTTTCAACCAGGAAGCAGAACCAATCATTGAGCCTGTCAAACCTGTGGAAGATGTTGAGGAAGAGAATGCTGGAAAAGCTAAGGAAGTTAAAGAGGAAATACCCACTGAAAACCAACTTGCGGAGGAAAAGGACAAATCAACTGGGGAAAGGAAAACTAGCACCCCACCTTTCCTTTTGACTCTGGAAATTTTGAACCATAAGGTCCATAATTGTCTGGTGGACTTTGGATCATCAGTGAATTTTATGCATCTTGAGATCTACAAAAAACTTGATGGGCAGCTAGAACCTACTAATTGGGACGTCACTCAACTAGACAAGACTAGTGTCAAAGTGGTGGGGGAGATGAATAATGTTTTGATTCGATTGTCTGCAAATAAAAAGATATGTTAGTACCTTGATATTATAGTAGCAGACATACCTGATGGCTATGGATTGATCTTGAATCGAGATTGGTCAGCCCGACTAGATGGGTACTTTGCTTCAGACTGATCACACTTGTAGTTGCCTCAGAAGGGTATCCCAAACCTGATTAAGATTTTAAGAGAGCCCTACATGAAGCACAATGTCACTGGGTTGGAAGAGGATAGTGAATCTGCTGATTCTATCCTGGGAAATTATCTAACTGAGCCTAAGCTAAGACATCACACCTCAAGAGAGGCCAGCTCGATGATTGACACTCAGCCTGAGCTCCTTCAACTTCCTCAGGTTGAAAGGGATGAATGTAGGATAGTAGACATGTGTTCAATTGAAAAAATAGCATAGCTATACCATGGCTAGATATCTCATGTCTATAATCCATCCCACCCCTTAACTCGTTTGATTGAAGATTCTTAAGGGCGGGCATCTATTTCTTTTCTTATTGCTTTGTACATAAATAAATTGATGTTGCTTTTCTTTGATGCTTTGATGTTGTTTTCTTTTGATTATTTGATTTGATGTTGTTTTCTTTACTGCTCTGTTTTTGAATAAGAGGCAAAATTTTGGTTACAATGGAAACATCAGGGTTCTTTATTAACTGAAATCTTGAGCAAAAGACTGTGCTCTAAAACATACAGTGTCCCTAACTGGCCATGCATTCATTGAAGTCTTACTAAACCCCTGTAAATAACTCAGAAGTAAAAGAGGTCTGGAATACTATTCGAGGCTCCATCCATTCAAAATATTAAATATCCAAGGGGGTGACAGCAAAAGACCCACAGAAAGGAAGCAAGGTAAACAGTATAGCATATATAAATGATCCCATGCCATAATTTCAGAAAAGCTAAAAGATATCAAGAGTCAAAACTCCTTAAAGAAACAAGACATATCAAAGCAAAGTATCAAAAGCATGAATTTCAAATTGCCGAAAGTTCCTCTCCGTCCGTGAGATGAAACACCAATTCTTCTCTCACATAAAAGGGCACTATGGGATAGAGGAGCCTGAATAAAATTCAGAAAGAAAGGAAAATGGAGGACTCACAAGAACTAAAGTTCTAATGGCACAAAAGTGCAATTGGCATGGGAATGAGGAACAAAAGGATAATGCTTTTTACTATCTGTTACAATCCTGTGGTGTCCAAGCATGAAACTACCTAAGGACGGGTAAAATAAACCTCATTTATTAGGCCTCAAAAGAGTCATTCAGACTTGCAATATTTCTGATGTTACCATTTCCCAAATAATGGACTACTTCTCAATGATTTAAATGCTTAAGTTGGTCAGCCTAGGGATACAAACATCTAGGAGATTTCAACTTTTATTTCGACGGTCTTGCACTGGGAAGGAGTTAATTTAGAAATTTGGGGTTCACGAGGTAGTCGCCAATTGTTGCAGCTGCAACAATTTCCCAAAATTCCAAATTTTTTAGGACCCTCCTTTGTTTGGATTAGTTCGATTTTCTTCTTTGAGTTGGTCTAATAATGATTTTCTAATGCTTGAATTGATTTACCACTTGTTGGATTCTCCCTCTAGCACTTGAAATGATCCATTGTTTGATCAAGCTTTATCGCTGCCTTTGAATGCATTTGAGGCATGCCTGAATCGGAAGTTATTTGGTTAGTGCCCCACCGTTGTGGATGGATAATCGGTTTTGTCTTTGATTTTCTTTTCGATCCGTTGGTTTTCGCATCGGCTGCTATTTGGTTTTGCATCGGAACTCTTATTACTTCTTCTTCCGCAGTTGCGGATGGAAAGCTGCTTCCTCTCCAGATCATTAATTTAATGTTTCGATTCCCATTTGTTGTTTTCGCTGATCTCGTAAGTCACGGGCTTCTGCCGTTGTGGCTGCGGAAAGCTTTATTTTTCTGGTTGACCAATCATTTTCAACTCCGATGTTGCGGAAGGTCGCACGCTTTACTCTTCCGCCGTTGCGGCTGTGAAAGGCATAACCCTTCCGATCTTTAGTCATCCACTCTTCCGATTCGGGTCTTATTTTGCGGGGTGTGATATCCTTTTGGTATCCGCCGTTGAGGCTGCGTTTCTGCTTTCGTTCCGATGTTAGAAGTCCGACGCGCGATTATTTGTCACCCGGTTATTTCCGCCTTTGCGGATGTATCTATGGTTTGGTCTTCCACTGTTGTGGAAAGAAATACACTTTCATCTTCTGATCCAAATGTCTCCGACGTCCGAGCTTTTGACCTTTCCCCACCACGCATGTTGACTATATATAGATAGGGTTGGGATTGTTGGATTATCTTATTATTCTATGCGTTTTTCGACTGTTACCGTTCCAGCTTTCAAAATCGTTGCTGTCGCTCGCTCGCATTCGCCCGGTCCCCCATTTTCGGTACATGCAGTCTAGGTGTCTCAACCGTAAATCTCGACAGGCCTCTCCATGCCGGTTACGCTGCAGTGCCAGGTAGGTTCGTACTTACCTTTCCCCATTCCGTTTGAGCATTTGATGAGGTGTTCCACGGTTAGGTTTTGGTTGTGGTCCTTTTCTTCACCTCGTTAGATACCCACATATAGTAGAGGGGGGGGGGTCGTATTATGATTGTTAGCGCAGGCATTTTGACCCGCAGAGTAGTATTTTTCCCGCGGCCGTTTTGTTGCAACCTTGCGCGTAGTAAATGGGGGTTTGGTGCAGACGGCCGTTACGCCGTCTGCACCAAGCTGCCTTGTGTGATGATGATTTTGCAGGGGAAGGTCTTTGTGGTTTTCCTGGAGCATCTGGTGGTTTCCCCCTTTTGTTGTGATTTTCATATTACCCGCATTCTCGAATAGCAAGCGTTTCGCCGCACTGTTCCGTGCACAGTTGATTTTAAACCCTAACCGATGGAGGGGATATGTCACGGATTTTAGCTTGTTAGCCATAAATCACATGGGTAGTGGTTTTGTTCAAAGCTCCACTAAAGGCTTGTGTAGTTTTCCCCTGTCTATCCCGCGCAGTAAAATGATAATGGCACCCGCAGAGAGCGGAGGTTTTAGTCGTGTTAATGTAAATGTTTTTCCTGCGAACAACACGAGTCTTCTTCATTTTTATATAGATTTCATTCCTGCTGGATTTTATTGTTAGAGTTGTTTGGTATTGGAAAGCAGTAGTAGCTTACACATTTCACTGCATATAACTATTTTTCCATGATGCTAGACATAGACTAAGTCATTGAACACTGCACATTGCGTTTCAATGGTTCTGGTAGTTAGGCCATTTCTGCTTATATATATGCATATATTTGCTTCATTGACTGATTGCTATCATGTTAAGCATAGAAGAAAGGACA
This sequence comes from Pseudotsuga menziesii, assembly GCA_001517045.1. Lineage (NCBI taxonomy): Eukaryota > Viridiplantae > Streptophyta > Pinopsida > Pinales > Pinaceae > Pseudotsuga > Pseudotsuga menziesii. The sequence continues at coordinate 90,542 of LPNX011215022.1, read as the reverse complement.
CACTGCACATTGATGTCTACAAGTTTGTCACTCAGCCAAAATGGCTTAATGTTACAATTTTATGGAAGGAAGAGTTCGCAATGTCAAAGAGGCAAAAGAAGAAGGCCCCTGTGGTCGAGGAAGATCCCGAAGTAGAAACTATCACCAAAACTGAATATATATATGAGGACACTAAGTGTATTTTTGGTGTTGAACCTAAATAACAGTGGGGGGAAATATATAGACTGATCACATGCAGAGAGGTTCCTAATATGGGATTAGAAGAAGAATCCATATATGCCAACATAGAAATATCTTCACTGATGAAGATCGCCACCAAACCAGAGTTTTTCCCGTGCTCTGAAGTAATCAGTTGGATTCTGCCCCGGGCAGATGTCACAACAATTATTTTGGAAAACGTCAACAAACAGGGCTATGCTGCTTATAGCCTAGGATATGTAGCCCTGGATTACCACCTGCCTGAAGCGCAAGTATTTCTGTCAGACGATTGGTTGAATAAAATTAGAATGGACCTTGTGGAGACCATGAAGAGAATGCTGTTGCCTAGAAAACATTTCAAAAACAGGCTAACGGGTGATTATGATACAACCAGCTTAAGAACCCCATACAGGTTCATAGCTTTAATGCTCAACAGGATTTTTGGGAGAGCCCATGGCAGGTTCTTCAAGTTAGAATGGATACCCATCATTTTTTATGTTGCAACCCACGGGACAATTTTCAACTAGGACAACATTGTATCTAACAGCCTCTCTGCCTGCTTGGCCTCAACCTTCGGTGGAGTATCCCAAAAGAGATCTGAGTTCTACATGAGTTCCATACTTGTAGACTGTATATTATGCAATCAGCCTTTCCCTGGCCTTAGGTGCATCTGGGACAGGGAGAGTACGCCTATATATTCTGCTTATAGACCACTGTGGGCACACCAGTACCACAGTCATTATTGAGAAGTCTGTGAGCACTTCATCATGCCTTTATATACACTCATTCTCCTGAAGGAGTGTGATTGTATGTCGGAGGAGGCACTGCAAGTAATGGTGGAGCATGCAGATTATTATTTGACCGAGGATGGCCTTTACTTCAGGATGTTTGGAGGATCAAGAGCACCCTCCCTGCTGCCCAAATATGCTACTGACTACATCATTCACAAGGAGGCTGTGAGGCAAGTCTTCTTGGATGGCATAGGGAGCTTCTTGTTCGAGCACAAGAAGACTGCTTATCCTCCTTTTCCCTTTAAGTTAGGGAGTTACAGGTTCACTAGGGTGAAGAAGGCTGATGAATTTGTAGAAGAGTTGGAAAGGTTTCATTTTGGCGAGATTCCTTTCCATAGAAATGACTCACGCGGGAAAGTAGTGGAGCATTGTAAAGAAAACAACATGCATTTTGAGTACACCCACCATTGGGATAGGGAAGAATCTATCTTTCGAAGTGCCCTGAACATAATAGCTTTGAGAAGAAGATTCAAGAAGAAGATCACCACCAAAGGTGGGAAGGGAGATGAACAAGAAAAAGCTGAGGAGGAAGCCAAGAGAATAAATGAGGAAGTTTGGAGGTTGTCACAAGAGGCTGCACACAGAAGAAGAAGAGAAAAGAAAAGATGCGCAAGAGGCAGCTAGAAAAGCTGAATAAGATGTAAGGAAAGAAGAAGAAGAAAAGAAAAAGAAGCTTGATGAGGAGCTCCAAAAGCAAGAAGCAGTCAGCGTCTGACATAGCTGGAGGGAAAACCCAGGACGTGGAGATCCCCGAGGTTCAGGACCCACAAGTACCTGCTTCCAGCACACCTGTAGTCCCCACACACAAGCTGGTCCCCTTTGTACAGAAAAAAGGGGAAGAGATACCTAATTTCAACACTGTTTTCTATGACAGGGCAACAAAGAGGATAGTGAAGAGAACAGAAAGGAGGATTGAAACAGGAGGTCTGCCTGGTAAAATGATAACGGATACAGCTGTTGTGTTGGGAATAGATCGGGATCCGAGGTTCACCATTAGAGCCAGAGCAGCATTGATTCAAGCTTCGAAAGATAATTTGGACAGGATCACGACAGACTTGGAGCTATCTAAGAAATTCTCTGCTCAATTGAAAGGCACCTTGAGGAAAGAGAGAGAGGAAGGCAATAGGCTGAAACGGACGTATGAATACATGTAGAGGGAAATAAAGGATTCTAAGGATGAATTGCAGGCCCTCCAAGTAGAAAGACAGGTAAGAGAAACAACACAAGAATGCCTGGAGAAAGTGCAGAAAGAATATCAAGTGTTGAAGATGGAAAAGGAACGGCTGCAGGAAAAGGTAGAAGAGCTAGAAGAGCAGCAAAATATTATCTTGGAGGCTGGTGAGCTGCACACCCAGGAACAGGAAAAGAAACATCAAGAGCATATTTCTTCTTTAACAACTGCTCTGGAGGAAGCAAGGGAGCAGCAGGTCAACCTCCAGCCGTTCAAAGAGCATGTCTTGGAGCAGAAGGCTAAGATGCTACAGCTACAGACTGCTATAGAAGAGGAGAGATGTAAAGTAATACAAATAGATGGTCGATTGGAGGAAATCCTGGAAACCTCCTCTTACTTTGTAGATCGATCTCAGGACGTCCTTAAAGTCCTGACTGCGAGAATGGAAAGGCTGGAAAACAATGAAGAAACTCGAGCAGAACTGCCAACAAAGGATACACAGGCCCTCAAGCAGGATTATGACTTGCTGGAATTTGCTATAAATATCGCGGAGGATTTCAAAAAATCAATTAAGAAGACGAAAGGAGCATGCACCGAGTTTTTCAGAAGGCTTCTCATTACCTACAACCGGTGCCAGATAGAGGCCGAGAAGAGGCTTGAGGCTTTCCCGGATCACAACGCCTTTGTGGAGATGTTGCAGAAGAGATACCAGGAGGAGGAAGCTAAAGTACAACATATTAAAGCCCTGAATGATCAGATCTTGAGGAGCGAAGTAGATTATTCAGCTATCAGCGTGCAGCTTCTGGAGGATCAACTTCGATTGAGTGCAGCCAGGATCGAGGCTATAAAGAACCAAGCTGCTAAGTTTGAGATAAATATTCAGTTTTTAGAGCCTTGTGCGTTTGAGGGCATTGCCTCTGAAGCTTCGGCATGGAAGAAATTTCTATATGCCCAAGTGGGACCCTCCTCGTAAAGGATTGGTCACTTTTTGTAATGCGTAACATTTTGTAAAAACATTTGAGAAAAGTCAAGCATTGGGAAATGAAGAGTTGGGAAGCCCAAAGGTTACTTTGGGCAGCCCAACTGTCTCACCCTTTTGTATAAATGTAGAAAGCTTAGAAGGGAGCAAAGGGATTTTTCCCAGTTGGACATGAAAAGCGATATTGTAAGAAGAACTATTTCTCTTTGCAATAAAGAAGTATTGTTTGCCTGTTGGAGAAAGATTGGTGGCACTTTCAAATGTTATGCTATGGATGGCTGAAAGATGAACTGTTTTGTTTTTCCAACTTTTTTTCCATTAACCGTGAGATCGTTCTAACTCCCAGAACCTATGTTCTTGTTTAAATGATTTCTGGTTTATTTTTGTGGAATTACCACCATGAGTAATGTATGTTGTTCATAAAACAATTGGCTATCTGATTGTTGAAATATCTTTGATCATCCATGCATTGTGGAAAGAAATATCAGCTAACTGTAGTTTCTCTTTATGTTGCATGTACAATACACATTACTCATAAATAAGTTACAATCTGGCTCCCTGGGGATAGATAGATAGATAGTTAGTTTGTTTCACTGCTGCACATGTGATTTATATGCTTGTGAGCCTAAGACGAGAGGTAAGAACCTGTGCATCACATTGTGAATACTCCTTGCATCCTTATCACCCTGCATGGTTAATTAGGCATATGCATATCATACTTAAGTCCAAAATACAAAAATATACACGGTGGACCGGGCCGCAACCGGTAAAACCTTTGTTTTTTGTTACTTTGACCTACGGTAGCCGGACCGCAAACCGGATGGATTCCCCATACCAAATAGTCACGGGCTAGTTGGGAACGTTGACTAGGGAGAATCCCTTGCTGTTGTTGCCTGTGAATTTCCAGGCCCCAACACCCGTCAACCCAAAAATTTACACAAGATAAACATTTAAAATAGGTTTATTCTATAATACATAAAAAGAAGGGGGTTACAAGGATTTGAGGCCTCTGCTGCTACCATTGAACTATAGACCAAAATCAAATGCATGTAAATCATAGCATTTAACCCAAACTCTAAACAATGAACCTAAATGGAGCCACAAGAACAATGGTTTATCTTTTGGTGGTTAGGATACCATTGAACCGGGGTAATTTTTAGGGGCGAAATTTCACGAATTAGCTATTTTTGGTTTTTTTTTTCAAAAAATAAATTCGATATTTGGTGTTTTTTAGTGTCTAATATCACCTATATTTACATAAAATATGTTTTTTATCATAATATTCACCAAAATTTACACATTTCAGTGCTAATTTTATGTTTCATATTTAATATTCGCCTACCTATCTATAAACATGTTTTTTTCAATCCAAAACAATCACCTAGAATACTATACTTAAGTATAATATTAGAATCCTTAAAAAATACCCTGCATTGAACTATAGACCAAATTCAAATGCATGTAAATCATAGTATTTAACCCAAACACTAAACAATGAACCTAAATGGATCCACAAGAACAACAATTTATCTTTTATTGGTTAACATAGACATTGTTTCTTCACTTGTATAACCAGATCCTTCACATTTTCCATGTGATGATGGCATAGAAAATATGTTTTTTCTCCCAAAAATATTTAGAAATCTCTTAGTTTATGTTTAAATGTTGTTTTGAATACAATATTCTCCATTGCGAGTCTTTTGGTCTTTCTAGAGCCTTATGTAGGAGGTATCCTACTTGGGGAGTGGGGATCATGTATCTAGTGTTCTAGTTCCAACATATGGTATGATAGAATCATGTCAAGTTGTCAGTGGCCTTCTAAATGTTGTTTTCTTTGCAAAAATTCAAACTTAAGAGGGAATGTGAGGAGATCTAAGCACTAGAATTTTGACGTATATGAGATGTTTTTTCTCACCACTCAAATATGGTAATGGTGGAATGAGGACTGGTGCATAGAATAAAAGTGGAATCATAGGTTCAATCCAGAAAAAAAATCATCACATCTAGCGACTTGAAATATTATAGGGTTAAGGAAAAAAACTCTCAAAGTTCATGGAAAACCAAACTAACAAGTATGAAATATAGAAGCCAAATTTATGTCTTTATATGGAACTAAGGTAAAATAAGAGGGGAATATGAAACAAGTTCAAGGAAACATGGAGAAGGGATAATTGAAAAATGGATATGGGATCATTGAAGGAGAAACCAACTCTAAGGTTGGAATTAAGCAATAATTCCATAGTGGCAATGATTCCATGTAATTATAAGTTTTTTCATTGTTTTGAAAAATTGTTTTTTTTTTTATGATAGTTTATTTGGAAGTATACAAGTTTGTTGTATAGATACACATCAAGTACAAAATATCACAACTATTAGGAAATGCAAATTGAATTCAAATCTAGATCTAGGAGCCAAAGAAACTTTCACAATTCGTTATAGTTTACATAGCACACACAAAATAGCTGAAAGACTGAAAATTACATACACACATGAAGTCAATAATAGATATTATTATGATTGTCCAACATGTAAATATTTATAGAACTAATATATAGTACAATAGGGAAAAATCATGAGGCATTGGAGGCCATGTGAATGCATACAAGTGTCAGCTCAAGATTTGACCCTCAAACCCCCCTAGGTGGACGAATGAGCCTCCTAATCATCCCAAATGGTCACGAATGCATGTGTGAATGTGGGAAAGGCACAATGGAACATGATAAAGGTATGATAGGTGTGGATGATCACATGGGTGAGTGGGAGTGTCTCTAGGCAAGAAATAAATGCCCAAGAGAGTCCAAAAACCACCTAAACCAAGGACCAACGCCTCAAGTTGGACCAAATACCTAAAATTGGAGAAGGGGAGCACATGATGGTTGAATTTCATCAATGTGGGAGCATAGGTTTTCAGAATGATCAACTTGGAGTGCCTCAACTATGTAGAATGATCAACCAGGAGCGCCTCAACTGTCATAAATGCCAATTTCCCTAAGTCTAAACATAGAAAGCAATGCATAGAAGAAAATGAATGTGTATAAGGTCTAAGAATATGGTACTAGGATGGATTATTATTCTAACCCCCCCCCCTTAATCCTTACTTAGTACTTCTTAACCAAAAATATCATGGAAGCCTTGGCAACAAAGTCTCAAGTCACCTCATACAACAAAATGTTTTATTTATCCATAGGAACAAGGTAAGGAGGAAAACCACACGGGAACAAAACCTCCCCTAAAAGATGGACATGGAGCCAAAAATATGAAATTGAATGATAGCCATCACCATGCATCACCCACTCCAATAAGGGATCCCATATAGGTGAAGGTATTCTCTGTGAAGGACTTGGTGAAAATGTCAGCAGTTTTCTTTGTACATGGGCAATGCTGCAAGGCTATCACTTGATCATGCACCAAGCTCCAGATGTAGTGCATGTGGATATCAATGTGTTTGGACCTCTGTCTCTACAATGTATTTGTGGAAATATTAATTTCCCTTTGATTATCACACCAAATGACTATGGGTGAATCAAATGCAACTTGAAGTTCCCAAAGAATACCTTACAACCACACATATTGTGTAGTTGTGTTCACTGATCCTCTGTACTCAGTCTCAACTGAAGAAAGATAGATGGTGTGTTATTTATTTCTTAACAAGAATATGGGACCTTGTTATAGAATGAATACATAACCTTAATTGGACTTCCCATCATTGGGATCGCCATCCCAATCAGAATTAGAAAATCCCACTTGTTCTAGTGGAGAACTAACAACATAGTGCACCCCTAAGTATCTGGTTCCTTGTACATAGTGAAGGATCCTCTTGGATTCCTTCCAATGGATATAATGAGGATGTTTCATATATCTTGATACAACACCTACAACATATGCTAAATCAGGCCTATAATGAGTAATATACAATAAACTCCCGACTAGCTATCTATCCAATGAGCTGTCCACCAATGAAGAGTCACCAACTTCACCTAGTTTGATACTAGAAAGGAATGGGAAATTGGATTCCTTACATTAATCCATATTAAACTTCAATAACAGGTCTGAAGCATAATTTTTTTGGCTGAACTTGATTCCTCTTTCATATTTCTCAATTTCCAAACCAAGAAATTGTTTCAACAACCCAAGATCAGTCATTGAAAATTCACTGTGCAATCAGGCTTCGATTGACCCAATTTATTTTATGCAGATACTTGTAATCAAAATATCATCAAAATAGAGTACAATTACCTGAAATAGATCACCAACATGCTGCAAATAAACATTAGGATAAGATTTCATCTTTCAAATCCAAGTGATAGCAATAAAAATTGTTCATCTTAGCATACCAAACCCTTGGGGCTTGCTTGAGGCCATAGAGAGACTTCTTTAACCTACATATAGATAATGATCCTCTTGGAAACATTCAGGTTTCTGCATATATGTCTCTTCGTGTATTTCACCATGGATAAATTCACTTTTGGCATCCATGTGGTGAACCTCCTAGTGCTTGGAGGCAACAATGGCTAAAATTAGCCTGTTAGAGTCCATTTTTGCAACTGATGCAAATGTATCTGTATAGTCCACTCCTTGGAATTGAGAGAATCCTTTGGAAACCAATCTAGACTTATACTTTATATCATACCCATCAGCAACAAATTTGGTCCTATAGACCCATTTGCATTCCACTAGCTTCCTCTTGGAAGGAAAGAAAACCAATTCCCACGTCTCATTTTTGTTGCTGGAAATACTCACCTCCTGTGGACAGGAGTTGTTTCCCTAGCTTGAAATACTTCACAACTAGAAAAAATGAGTAACAACAGTAAATAGTACTTTCCCTAAGATAAATATATGTTTGGAATGAAACTTTCACCTACAATACAATGTAATGATCTAGCCTTCAAGAGTACTAGATCTCCACAGTTTACCTGCAAAAACACATCACAAAGCACACAAGATCAAAAGTACCAAATATAATCTAATATATTATATGAAATACTAAGGAGTTCGATAATAAATCCAATGATTTAAACATGATAAGAATTATGGAAAAGGAACTTTTTATTGCATAGTCAAATAAAGAGAGATATTACAACCAATATGCCTTAGTGTTGAGATGTCTCCTCTCATGCAAAGTATTGTCCTTAAAGATTCAACTTGTTTGTTGAGTATATAGTTGTCATTTATGTCAAAGGTGTTCACAAATGAAAAAGGAATAACCAATAGATATAGTAGCAGGAGGAGTTTAGTAATGACAAAGGAATAACCAAGGATATGATGGCAGGACAAACTCAGTGAAAGAAAAAGGTAGTGATGACATGGCATGGATGATGATATGGAAGATATGATGACATGGCATGACATGGATAATGATATAGATGATATTATGGCATGGCATAGATGACGATGTGGCATGAAATTTGAAATCATTGTTGAATTATGATGTACATGGCATGGATGATGATATGGTAGATATGATGACATGGCTTGGCATGGATGATGATATGGAATATATGATGGCATGGCATGGAATAGACTATGATGTGGCATGAAAGTTGAAATCATTGTTGCATTATGACATCATTCTAGAGAAATATGGAAAATTGGTGAAAATCAGGAAATTGACTAAGTATGGAATAAATAGTAAAAATTGGTCTAAGAGGGTCTAAAAGAATGCCCACCATAATTATGGATTAGAGTAAATTCCTGCAACACATAGGGGTCTTGTATATTGGTGTTTTTTCTACCTAACCATGTTTTCATATTGTCTTAGAAGAATATGAGGGAAAAGTTATGGACCTGCCAAAATAGTGTTTTAGGCAGATTGGACCAAATTAAGAAAAGAGGTTGTCTTAGAAAAAGAGATTGAGAAGCCATTTCGAAATGACTTCCATAGGCTATGTGTTTGTCAGTAAGATTTAAAGGTGATATAGTCTTATTAACTGTTGAAATGGATTTCTATCCTCACTCTTTGTTTTCCTTATGATGACCAAATAAGTAAAATATCAATCTACCAAAATGAAGAAAATGTACTTTAGGTGCTAAAGATAGAAATTTGACAAGTGTCAAATTCATAGGGTTGAAAGAGGCATTGGAGTCCATCGTCGATAGGGGTGGATCAAGATCTAATGGTCTTAATTGATTCTGCTGATTCAGCTAGCAGGGGAGTTAACACCAGATGCCCGACGTGAAATTCAACGGTAGGATTTAATCCGCAAGGAAATTTACGGTGGTGAATGATTTCCACACAAGAAAAGTGATGATCCAAAAATCTGAATTAGATTGTAGATCGATGGACAGAAGTGAACCCGCAAAGAAATCAATGGTTCATAAGAAAAGCAGAAGATGATAAATCAAGTTCTAGAATAATATGGGTTTCTGCAACCTGAAGTTCAGAAGGAGGAAAGCGAAAGGCGAAGAATTGCGAAAAGACTTTGGGAAATGTCACAGTTCCGCATTCTGAATCATGCGATCTGGAAGATCAATGATCAAAAAGACATTCGTAAAAGATTGATGGTGTGGAAATATTAGTGTTGAAATCTTAAGGTGGTGAATTGTGAAAGCAACGTTTGAGTTTTTGAGAACCCACATCCCGTGATCCGAAAGATCGACAGTCAGAAAGACATCCGTAAAATATCAATAGTGTAGAAAGATTAGTGCAAAAAGTGGAAGGCATAGAATTTTGAAAGCAACGTTTGAGTTTTTGAGAACCCACATTCCACAACCTATGATTCAAAAGAGCGACGGTTAGGAGACATCCGTAAAAGATCAACGGTGCAGAAATATTGGATCGGAAAGCGGAAATTGGGAAATGATATTTAGAAAAAGTCACATATGTTATATCTGATTTCCACCTTAGATCGACGGTCACGAAAATATTGAAGGATATCAACAGTGCAGAATGAATGAGGCAGAAAGCTAAGTGCGGAAAGGCATTTTGAGAAATGTCGCAGTTCGACAATTCGCATACCGCATTCTATCTCAGATATATGGTCAGGAAGAAGCCCGATATAAAAACAACGGCTAAGGATGGTTGCAAAAGGTCATGACTGGAAGATTAAACAGTAAATAGATCAACAATAAATTGTTTTAGTTGTTTTTGAAGAATCACAACGGAGGCAGATGAATCTATGGCTCAGTGTTAGAATGAGAAATTAAGCTCTCATGAAGAAGTACAATCGAAGAATGAAAGGGAGCAATGGTGAAGAGATGCATCCATAGGAAACATGAAGGTATTTAGACACAGAGGGATGATTGAGATAAATTGTCTCTATGGTCCAGATCATAAAAGCAGAAGCACAAACCAGTGGGTGTGAAAGAGATTGAAGGGTAAATAAATCTGGAAGATTACTGAAAACATATCAGGGTGGCGCTAGGGTAGGAAACAGGCCTACAGGGTGTTGTAGCCTCCTTCCACCATAAGCTGGTAAATAGGGTGTAGTAGCATCCTATTAGTTGTAGTTGAAAAAACAGGGGGTTGTAGCCTCCTTCTAGCAAGAAGCTAGTAAATAGGGTGTAGGAGCATCCTGTCAGTTGTAGCTGACAAAATAGGGGTTTTTTTCCCTCCTTCCAGTAGTTGTTGGTAAATAGGGTGTAATACCATCCTTGTCTGTAGAAGCAGGAAAAACTATTTGTAAATAACAATTTTGCAGTAATAGGAAGTATTGGTGGTTTACCCAATTGGGGTTCCATGATAAAATATGTGTTTTTTGTATCTTGTTGATTATATGTTTTGATTAAAGTTTAATAAGTGGTTAAAATGGTAAAAATTTAACAGTACTGATTCACCCCCCCTCTTAGTATTGACCAATATTCCAACATTGTCTTTGGTGCTGTAGCATAAATTTCCTCTCTTTACGCATGGGGGGTGAACCACTACTTATAGCTCTTGGGAGGATAGGAATGGTTGAGAAAATGGTGGATGAGGTGGAAGGGAGATCCTACCAAGGGGGATCTCGAGTCCAGATGGTCCAAAAAGGTAGGGATGAGTGTGCCACGAAGCTGATATTCGAGAAGATTCATGAATATTCTCCTTTTCCTTTTGAGACTTGTGCACCACTCTTTTACTATGGAGATAGAGAGTTACCAGGGCTGCACTGCTCATTGCTCAAAGAGTTTAGGTGGTGGAACCGCTCATTGTCAATTGATAAGTAGAGTTACTCAAAGGAGTAACATACATTGCATAAAGGGAAAATGTGGTGGTGGACAAAAGTATGAAACTATGAGTCCTGACCAGGGTCTAACTTCAAATTTTGAGGATTTGAGGAAATTTCTGATGTTTTGGCTCTCATTACATGGTTATGATGATAATTGTGTGTAACATTTTTCCTGTAGAGAGTTGAACTCTTCTTGCATGGTTGTTTGCAATGTTGTATCAATTGATGCTTTCTGATATGTTTTAGGATCAGATCCAACCATCATGAATAATTTCTCACCAAGAACAACTTCACTTGCAAAACAAGCAATGTGAAATTGTGATCTAGTCTTCCTAGGATCTATTGGATTTCTATCCAAATCCACTGCAGCTTCTATGGTTTTCTCAACCCACTTGGGATGAATGGGTGATCCATGATGATCATCATCATATTCATCCATATCAGAATCATAAATATCAGAAATATCAGAAAAATATTCATCACTTACATCATCTTGTAGTGGAGGAGATGAGAATTCCCCCGGTGCTAGTTCAAGCTCTGGCATGGGTTCTTCTTTGAATTGCACACTTATTTCAATGAAATTATTTTGAGTTGAGGGATCAACGAGCTTGTATCCCTTTGCATATTCAGCATAGCCAACCATCGTGCACTCCTTGCTTTGTTTCTGCAAGACATTTCTCTTCTCTGATGGAATCCTAGCCCAAGTCCTTGAGCCAAAAATCTTGAAATGAGAAATATTTGGTTTGTGACCAAACCAAGCTTCATATGGAATTTTTCCATATACTAATTTATGAAGAGATCTATTTTGGATGTATGTAGAAAATTTGATGGCTTCAACCCATATATTAGGGTTCAAATCCTTGGCTTCAATCATGCAGGTTTCTATCTCCTTGAGTTCCCTTTTCTTACACTTTGCCACAACATTTTGCTATGGTGTGTAGGGGACCGATTGTTGCATTTAGATGCCACATTCCTCACAGATATGATGCAATATATTATTCACATTCTCTTTGAAATTATCAATCCTAAGGACTTTCATCTTATTACCACATTGATTCTCAACTAGGGATTTCCAAACCTTGAGTGTCTCAAAGACTTCATATTTGAGTTTGAGAAAGTAAACCCATAAAACATTGAGAAATCATCTATGAAGGTCAACACATACGTTGATTCTCCATATGAAGGTGTAGGGAGAGGCCCAATAAGGTATGAATGCACAAATCCAAGCACTTGAGTAGCTCCCCTTACTTTCCCTTTGTCATAGCTATGCTCTGGATGCTTCCCAATCACACAACCAATGCATGGTCCATTGGATATCTTGATAGAAGGAAGCCCTTCCACCATGCCTGCTTTGCTCAATTCCTAGAGGTATCTAAATTTAGATGGCCGAACCTCTCATGAAACATATTTATTTACTCATTGGCATGAGTTAGGAGTGCATTCCATCTGGAGTAGGGAAGGAAATGGGAGAATTTGTACATCCTAGCTTGATGGTCAGCAAACCCCAGGGCCACCACCTTGTTGGTAGAGATTTCAGCTATCTCCACTATGTCTAGAGTAAATGTTACTATCTTGGCTTCACCGGTGTGTGTCATTTGGTACACTGAGATTAGGTTTTCTACCAAGTTCTATACAAACAATACAGTATTGAAATACCCATCTTCTATATTGATCCTGCAAATCCCCTTGGCTTAGATCTCTGAATCATCACCCATTTGAACAGTTGGGACACTATCTAAATACATGGATGTGAAGACATATTTGACATAGGACATGTGCCTTGATGCTCCCGAATCAATGATAACAAATGAAGAATCTAAATAAACAACAACCAAAGCATGACACCTCTCTTTGTTGTCTGAGCCTCAACCTCCATCCTTCTTCCTTGCGCCCTCTAGGACTGGGATGTTGTTCTTATCCAATGGCTACGCCATCATGTCTATGGTTTTCTTCATGCATGCACTCTCTGGATTCCATCCCTTGTGGAAGTAAGTGCATTTGGTCTTCTCCTTGTTCTTCTTGTCCTTGTCCTTGCAAGGATTCGAACCCCCATAAGGAAATTTGGGCCTGTCTTGCTTCTTCTTGTCTTGTTGCCTCGAATCCTTGGATTTCTTCTTTCCTTTGGATGGATTAGAAACCCCTACATCAAGATCTTGGTATTTACTGGATTTGATGGTACGCATCTACACTAGCTTGTATTGCTCTTGGGTCAATGACTCCATGAAGCTAGCTAGTTATGGAATTTGCCAGTTTCGAGTTGTGAGCTTGCTTGAGTGAAATGTTCTTACAAACACAAAATAATCAGGCCCTAGATTCGAAATAATGGATGGTATGAAATGGTATTCTTTCTTTTCGATGCCACATTACTTGAACTGAATCACCAATGACTTGAATTTGGTGAAGAAATATTGGATTGTCTCATAATGCGTTGGGCTCAAGGAGATGAGCTCATTTTCAAGTTGATGGCATCTCATCTCATTAGTCTTCTTGAAAAAAGATTCAAGCCTTAGCCATATTTAATTTGGGGTATCTAGAATGTCTACATGGAAGAGAAAGTCTCTCGAAATGCCGATACAAAGCATTCCAAATTCTTCATCAAGTCTATTGAAGAACTTTGATTTTCAACTATTGAATTTGGTTCGACCTCTTCCCCATGGTGATCCTGTATAGGCCTTTTGACCTCATATGAATCACCATTTCGGCCTTCCTCTCAAAATAACTGAATGGTGTTAACAAGACATGGGTATTCTCCATCTCTGCTTGCGCTCTTGGTGATAGATGTTGAATGTACCTGCAATGAAACTCACGAATCTATCAAGAGAATACCTCTAATAGCAAATCAAACACTTTGGTTTTTATTTTCAGATCCAAAGAGATACGATACCATGTGAGAATTGAATTCAAATCTAGATCTAGGAACCAAAGAAACTCTCACAATTTGCTATAGTTTACAAAACACGCACAAAATAACTGAAAGAATAAAAATTACATACACACTTGAAGTCAATAATAGATATCATTATGATTGTCCAACATGTAACTATGTCTGGAACTGATATATAGTACAATAGGAAAAAATTGTTAGGCATTGGAGGCCATGTGAATGCATATAAACGCCAACTCAATATTTGAACCTCAAACCCCCCTAGGTGGGCTAATGAGAATCCTAATCATCCCAAATGGTCATAAATGCATGTGTGAACATGGACAAGGCATGAGGGAACAAAAATGAATGTATGACAGGTGTGGGTGAGCACATAGGTGAGTGGGAGTGGCTTAGGAGACCAATAAATGCCCAAGAGAGTCCAAAAACCACCTAAACCAAGCATTAGCGCCTGAATTTGGACCAAATCCATGAAATCGGGGAAGGGGAGCGCATGATGGTTGACTTTAATCAATGTGGGTGCCTAGGTTTTTAGAATGATCAACCAAGAGTGCCTCAACTGTGCAAAATGATCATCCAAGAGTGCCTCAACTGTCATAAATGCCAATTTCCTTAAGTCTAAACCATATAAAACACTGCATAGAAGAAAATGAATGTGTCTAAGGTCTAAGACTATGGTACTAGGCTGGATTATTACTCTAAAAGGAAACAAATTTGGGTTTTTGGGACATCTTGAAGCTCTAGTATTAGACTTACTATATTTTTCTTTTTATTAACATGCTCTATAAATGGTTACAACCAATTTTTAATAAGAAAGATATTATATTCTATTAGAAAAATACATATTCTTTTTCTAGGGTACTTTAATTCTAGAACACAAGGTAAGTATGTTATAATTCTAAGAAACATATAAAACTCTAATATCTTTTTTGTTATAAGACAATTTCATTAAATTTGGACTCACTTTAGTCTAATCCTCTTCGAAGATAGGTCAAATCAATTTTTCCAAAGTGTAATATTGGGGTTTCCAAAGTGAAAAATATAGTTCCAAATGTGCCAATATCATATTAAAAAATAAAAAAAATGGATTTAGAATTGAAAAAACCAATTCGAGGCACACCAATTCAATTATGAAAATACAAAAATCAAATCTTGATTATTATGTATTTCATTACTAATTGTTTTTTCATAGTTGTAAACTCAAAATGCAATGATTACTATGTTTCATTATTTATATATGTGCATTGCTAAATGTAATGTAATGATTTGTTTTGGTTGATTTTTTATTTGAATTTAAATTTTGCACGTGTTTAGACGATTTTTAGTGATGATAATGATGAATGCCCATTAACACCGACTTATATATATATAAATGAATAACTAACGCTTTTAATATATATTTGTTAAATAATTTAATTGAATTTTAGATTTTCATACACTCAAATTTTATTTATATATATAATTAATAAGTATAAAAATAATTATATTCATGTTTTACCTAGAAAAATATTATCTTTATTTGAAAAAATTAATGTAAAATATAAATATGAAAATGTATTGTTTACATGTCTAGAAAATCATTGAAGATTTTTCAAAGGTGTCTATCTAGTGACAAGTTTATAGAATTCATCTTTAATATTTGATTATTATTTGACCTCTCATCCATTTACTATGTAGTTTAGGACATTCCCTTAATTACAATATATATTTAATGGGAGCAAAACATAAAATTAATACTGGATTTTAAAATTTGCAATAATTTACAAAGATTTTGAAGAGTCCTAATCAACCACATTGTAAAGGTAATGCATATTTTGCATTATTTCACACAAAACTTTATTATTGATTATGTTTGGGAGAGAAAAATTTAGTTAAATTTAGTGAAGTTTATGTTTGGAATAAGAATATATGCAAGTTTTTTTTGTTCTAAGCTAGCACCCACGGAATTTCAAACCAGTGAATTAACACAAGGAGTGAATTAACAATATACTCATTCACCGTCTAATCTACACCCCGTAGACAATTATGTACAAGAAATTATCCATCTTAACCTTGGATCTATTAAGTGTTGAGAGTGATAGAAAATGCATTGGGATGCAATTCTATTATTGCTTAAGAGATTTGACACTAATATGGATCTATGTTGGTTTATATACACCCATTTAGATTATGTAACCCCCCTCTTTCTTTTTTATTTATAATAATTACATGCATGACACATCTAATACATAGTGAACTATATCAAATGAGATATTTTATTTATTATAAGTAGTATATACATTTTTTCTAGGTTGGTATATGTTGACATCAACATACACCTAATCAAATAGTCATGTTGTGCATCTTGTCCATATTTGGTTATAGCTCATAAGTTGCTTCAATGAACTTGCACAAAATGAACCATAATGACATAACCAAACTTAAAATTAGTATTACAGAATTGAGAGTTTCGATAGACGTGCATTCATTTTTTTTTTGCCATTGATGCATTACTCTCATGTTCTTTTAAGTTTATCATTTCCGTTTTCTTGAATCTCTGTATATTTTTCTATTAGACTCTTTCACTTCCTTCTTATTGTTTTTAAGCATATTTACATAAATCTAATAATATATTTTTAACCAAATATTGACCTTAATGCCTCTCTTTTATTATGCCTCATCCCAAGACCACAATCTATGAGACATATCCTTTGCATACTTGAATAACTAAAGGCACATTTTTAATGCTAAGGTGAGATTATTCAACAACCTATGTGGATGGAAACATCATTGTTGTTATAATTTTTTCTATATATTTCTAATTATGTTATAGCATATGTTATGGAAAATACTTTTTCATGGTTTGAGAGATAAAGTGAACAATAAATATCTTCTACAAAAATAATAGACTTGGATTTGTATTTATACGTAAAATTTACATTAACATTTGTATTTATAAATATATTTTCTGAGAAATTCGTCAACATTTTATTAGATGAAAGGTCTTGAATTGACCATTTTTATCATGGATGAGTTAAAAAAACAAAAAAACAAAAAAACAAAAAAACAAAAAAAAACTTATTGTTAACCTTACGTGCCAATGATTTGTTGTTCCTATGCATGTAAGTGATCGTTTTGTATGTCGTGTTGTCTTTGGTAATCGATGAACTCCGCCCGTTTTCACTTAGGTGTAGGGTCTCCTCCTATGGCCCACCTAGGAAGGGACCTGTAAAATGATCCAATAATAAGGAACAAATATTTTTCCTATCTATGAAGAAAAGGGTTTCCAGTTCAAATTTAATAGATTATGAACACTCTCCAGTCCCATTGTCTTTCACCTTTGCAAGTGTCATTTCCTCTCAATTCCCAAGGGCAATCATATGATCAAATAGACATAAAATGGACTTGTCAAACATGGGATACCTACAATGGTCCCTCAAATTCCTAGTCCTATCCCCACCACACATATTCGGTCGGTTAGTTCAGTCAAGCTGTCCACTTGGTCCTTCCTCTTGCATGTCAGTCCCATAGACTAGGGCATGGATGCTTGGTTATAACTTGAATGAAAAAACTTAAGAAAATAGAGCTTAGTTTGCTAAATATTGAAATCCAACAAATTATATAAATGAATGAATGGGGCATACATTTTTTCCCTATTATG
Source organism: Pseudotsuga menziesii (assembly GCA_001517045.1). Lineage (NCBI taxonomy): Eukaryota > Viridiplantae > Streptophyta > Pinopsida > Pinales > Pinaceae > Pseudotsuga > Pseudotsuga menziesii. The sequence goes on along the minus strand of LPNX011215022.1, from coordinate 72,738 downwards.
ATCACTAATGTTCTTTATCCCCACTTTGGGGTGAAGGATAGACATATGTTAGTAGGGAAGAAGGGAAAACATGACAAGTAGGATATAACACATTAAGAATCCTCCATTGTTTGTCAATAAACTAACAATTGGAATTCCTCTAATTAGTTTATTTGATGAAAATCATCTCTCGATAAGAAATCATCTCTCGATAAGAAATCATCTCTTGATAGGAAAGTCACCCACTGAACTACAACTATGATCCATCAATACTGAATACAAATACCACATATTATTTTTTACACTAATTTATGATATGAGGATCATAGTTGGACCCAGGTTGTGGATTAAGGACATAATAGGTTATGCTATAGTTTATGATTTGATCATGGGAACATAGTGTAAACTTATAAACCCCATGAAACAAATCCCCCATGATACCTCCAGATTTCTTCAAGCCATACTACTATTTCTATTTTCACAATTATCCATTGTTTGTCAATAAACTAACAATTGAAATTCCTCTTATATTTTATTTTTCTTTCAAGCAATCATTCCAATCCCTTAAATTTGCACATCATTTTCTGATATATTTCAGTATTATTACCATTTAATAAAATTTATTATAATTATTGTGTATTACAAGATCTGGAGGAGGCCATGGACACAAATCAAGACATTTTTTAGAATGAAATAAAACCTCATACTATTAAAGCATGCCGCATACGAAAGTGGGTAGAAGAGGATATGCCAATAGAGTCTACAGATACAATAGAAGATGACCATAATGAACGAGGGGTTAGTCATGATGATAATACATGGGATGAATAATTTCATACAATTGTTGTTTGTAGTTGTTCTATCTCAATTCAATTAGTTAATTGTACAATACATGAACATTATATAGTCTATGACCCAATCTTGGAAAAAAAAATGCATGTGTTTCTTATTTTAGGTTGGCAATGCAATCAAATAAAATGAGGAGTTGATGCATTCTATTAGACCAATACAATGATATATCCATAGACATGGTCCTCCTACTGATAAATCACGCAGAAAACTATGGGTGGAAGAATATATGACAATGGAATTTGTATATCCAACAAAAAATGAGCACAATGAACATGAGGGTAGCCATGACAATACTACATAGAATTAATACTTTGAGATAATTGTTGTTTGTGGATGTTCTACATGTCATGGAAAGAAACAATTAAAACATGAAATTGTACAAAGACGTTACATAAATGGTGACAATATTTTTAACCAATAATTGTTATGTTCTAATATTGCATTTATTTATAGGTTGATGCCGATGATATGACTACTAATGATCAAGGACCAACTAGGTCATTAATAATTCAATGTGATGATCCAATTCATCCTTTAAACCACACTAGGAGTGTTAAATTTGTGAACCATTGATCTACAGGAAATTATGAAAGTTGGAGGAAGGGAGTTATGCAAAGGAATAATCAAAGAGAATGTACATTGAACAAGAAATTCATGCCACAAATTTCGGATAAATCGAACAAGAATTGCTCAGATAATCACAACATTAATATTCATTCATTAATCAATAATACAATGATTATACAATAAATAGAATTCGAATGCTAAATATAGGATTAGAATCTATCAGTTCTAACTAACTGATTAGCTAACTTAGTGTGTCTAAATCACTACTGGAGCTCACTAGTCTAACTACGGATGTCTAAATCAGTCTACAATCAGTTAACTGATGAAGTAGGTGGTAAAAAGGAAACACTCTCCATTCATGCATGAAAAAATAGCACTAGGCTAACTGAAAGTGATATAACTTCAATTGTACTATGGAGGTTAAATTAGAATAACTGTTTACCTACCACAACCAACAAATGGAGGTTGTTGGTGGCACTCAAATTGGGATCTTATAATGTAGGGATTGGTCCCATAGGCACATAAACTCATGCATGCACATGCAGTAAGTGACATATAACCTCTAGTTGTGTCCCCCACACTCTAGTACAGTAATAATAACTCCCCAAGTTAGCAAAAATGACCAAATAGACTATATTGGACAAAGGAGGATTAATTAATCCTAACACCCCCCCTAATCCTAAATTTGGACAAATTGGGAGCTAGAAGCTAGGACAAAATTCACCCATACAATCTAAATGAATAAAATACTGCAAGAATAAGGAAAATGGGTAAAACCTCATGGGAAAACCTCCCCCTGAAAATAAGCAGGAATCAGGAAATTTTGCTGCAATATGCAACTCTGTGGAGAAGTAATGCAAAATATTGGTTCTTTTGTGCATCAATATCCTAGGAATATGCATGTAAACCTCTCCAAACTAAATGATTATGTCTAGAGGAATTTTTCTATTTGGAAGAAGAGGAATATTCTCAACTGAATTAGGAACATAGACAACTGCAAGATGAAAACTGGACCCATGTAGAGCAACTGAGATCAACTGATGAGAGAGCAAAAGTGATTTAGAATTCAAACCATATGAGGTAAGCCCAAGAAAATTATATGTTTCAACCTTTAACATCAAACCATATGAGGTAAAATCATCTCCGAGTATTAGGATCAAGTGTCCATGCGAATGCAGGATGTCTTTGTCTTTACTAGTATTGTGAGGACATGAAAATGTGATCAAGTAGAAAGGTAGAGAAGTCCTGGGAACATGGAGATAAAATGATTGAGATACATAATATAATATACCTTCTAAAATATCCAATGATTCACAAAATATAATATTAGAAAACTCATGAGAGAAAACTAACATCGAATCCCCAACAACAATTTTGAAAGAGACTTGAGGTACTCGATTTTTCACACCACACTACTACATTTCGATCCAAAATCTGACGGAAAAATCTGACAGCGCGTGGATTTCTCTTTTTAAACTTACCAAAAATCACAAGGAAACATTTTTTTTTGTAAATTTGGCCACAAGCGTCGCTTAAGCGACGGATAGTTAGTAAAAGCATCGCTTAAGCGACGGATAGTTAGTCAAAGCGTCGCTTAAGCGACGACGCTATTCATTTCCTACATAATGTTGAGTGTTGCATCAAACCTTACACCTCCTTTTGAAAGTTTCTTCTCAAGAGTGACAAACAATGAACGAAATAGTCATTTGCAAAGGAAGGAATTTCAGTGTTTATGAATGCC
>LPNX011215022.1:2196-69376 GCA_001517045.1 Pseudotsuga menziesii | reverse complement strand
GAAGAAAGGATTCTACTATGTAAATTTGAGCTCTCTGTTCAGCTCTATGTAAATTTGAGCTCTCATATCCGACGCTTAGGTTTTATTGTCACATATTTCTATACACATGGATATATAAGCCTCGTATTGATACATAATGTCAATACACTACATGAATTAACAAAATCTCTATGAGTTGAAGTGACCATCAACGATATTCCTTAAAAGAGAATACAACTTGCCTTAACAATAATAGGAAAAAGATGAGTCCATTGAACAAGCAAAGAGATTACCAAAACAAACTCTCCCATTGAATGTCTTGAATCTAATGAAAAATAAATCTTGTTTCCTAGGGAGCCCATATAGGTGGATTTTAAATGTCTAAACTAAAAAAATGAAAAAAAAATTGTATTCCATAGTTTGTATATCAAAATTCAATCCTTTGGAACACGTAATTATAAAGGCTATCAAACTATCTATTTCCAATTTGATCAATGATGTGATGCCATCTTTCTCAATATAATGGCCATAATGTTCATTTAGTCCTAATCGTTCGTGTGTATGGTCCATAATGTTCATTTGGTCCTCATTGTTCTTGAGTATGGTTTAACATCTAAACCAATTAATCTTGAAGAAATAACCACATTTATTTTGTTGCAACCTCTCTTTTCGTTTTACTTTTAACATTGGATTCTTCTATTTCTCTTTTTCTCTTTTCCGAATGGAAGACTGGATCAATCATAGCTGATGGATTGGGATAGAGGACCAGAGATCAAATCGCATGCCCTCTTTCTGAAATCAATGGTAGTACTTCTGTCATCGTATGATTTACATTAATGCCCATTTTACACATTCTATTTTAGAAATTGATTACTGAATATATCTTGTATCAGCCTCTGTTATTTACATATTTTCCCTTAAACTAGCTTTGACCAATCACATGATATGATAAAAAACCCTGTTAATTATGGTTTCTGTATACCGAATATTCAAAGTAGACCTAAAGCTTTTAGAATTATTCCAATATTGCATTTGCAGGTGACAAATTTGACTTCTGGGGTTTTGGGCTGCTTTTCTTTGATCTAAAGAGTAACAAATTTCGTTCTGGAAACAAAATGACCGTCATGAAGATTGGCTACAACAAAATGGGTTTTCTGAAAAATCCCTAAGTTTGGCAAAGGTCCAGGGTTCGTGTATTCTGTAAAATCCACAAATCTCGTTAGGGTTTAGGTATTCTGCAAAGCGCAAAAATCTGGGTAAGGTCCAATTTTGGGTATTTATTGATTTGGGGCAATTAGTGAAATTTCTAAAAATGGCAGAAGGTTGGTGCTCCGAAGAGGTTCTAAAGGCCGTTTTCCCCCTGATGAACGGAAAAGACCTAGCATTCTGTATGTGTGTATGCACGCGGTGGAGAGATCTAGCCAAAGATAATTATTTTTGGAATAATTTGTGTGCAAAGAAATGGCCATCTATTTGCAAAACCAAGGGATCTCCTCCAATTGGGACTTCTCAGGGTTACCATAAAATTTACACGAGTCTCTGCAAGCGGCAACGTAGCCCCCTCCCGGTTCCCAGATTGTCCTTTGATGATATAGAATTCTATGTTGATATATGGCTGGATGATAAGTCGGTTTATTCAAATGTAGTCCTCGATACGCTCCTTTAGTCAGGGATTATAAACCCTCCTCCTGGAATTTGTGATATGATGAGGGATCATTTGAGAAGCCTAACTTGCAAGATGACAATTCCCGTGAGTCCTAGGTTCCGGGTTGTGTTCAGTGAGAGCATTCGTGTTTCTCTTCTCGTAGGGTGAAGATACAGTGATAAAGTTGCTTGCATTATTGATAAATATGGCTTCGATTATGTTTATGGACCGACATACAGGGACCTTGCTTATGATTATTTGCAATTTTCTCCCTCATATCTGTTTGTATCAGAGATCAGAGCCTGGTTTGCACTGCTGCTGGTGGATGCTCAAGACGGCAACATGGAAGTCTTTGGCATTGAAGTGGACTTTTGCGATGCTGCGAACTCCGACAGCGAGGTTTTATGGCTTCTAGATATGCTAGATTGGAAGTAGATAAAAAGCTTAATGGATGGAAACAACTTCACTTTCCAGACACTCAAATAGTAAAAGTTAAGTGTTCATTCGAATATGGCTGTTGATAAAAGATGTCATGCAGTTTCATCTTATGCTAGTAAGTTTCATCTTTTCCTAGTTGCTATCTAAAAATTACATCTTGAAGCTGTACAGGTCACACAGCATGAGGCCATAGCATGCAAATGAGTTTCATTAGTCAGTGTTGAGAATTTGTCTGTCTATATGCAACAATTAGGAGGAGAACCTTTTGTCTGCTATAGTGTACAATTATCTCTCTTACATGCAGTTTCAGGATGGTCTCATCTGCACTCTGGCATATGTTATAATGCAACTGCCTCATCATGTAAGAGTCCCTTTAGCAAAACTTAGAGTCTGTTCTCTCCAGCTTCCTATGAAGACAGAGCATCACCTTCCCAGTGACCATTGCATTTGTAATTTCGATTCCATGAACCCGAGTCTAAAGATTAATCCATGTTTAAATGTCTTATTATGAGATCAGGGTGAAGTGCTTTTTGCTTTTTTAGAGATGACTTTAGTTTGTTGAAGGCCTTTGCATAGTTTGTTGACAAAAAATGCTTGTCTTTATTTCTTTGTGAAATGTTGTTCCTTTTGTTACTGCGCCTTTCCATTTTTTGTCAATTGTTGAGCTAGTATTCATACCATAGACATGGGTGTTGTAGTTATTATATTAATAATTTTTTATTAAGCTGATGTTGCCATGAGATTTACAATTTTGTAAATCTATGTTCTATATCAGTTAACTTTTACAATTCTATAAATATATACTTGATTTCAAATAAAATAAATCAACGAGTGAAGAATTTATGTTTCTTTGGATATTTTCAGGCTCAGCCAAGGAGGGTGCGTGGCCCAACCCTTGCTCATCAGCTAACTCCCAGCTTGTTGGTTTTCCATCCAGATGCAGTTTTAATGTTGCTCAGAAAAGCATACAAGGATAACCACCTTGGACATCTGTGCCGATCGGTATGTCTGAGAAAATTTTCTGATGCATTTATATTTCTTTGTTGCAAAACCATTGTGCTTGTTTTAAATTAATTTCTTAGTGTTTTATAAATATTAACTGTAGAATCTGAGTTTTTCAGTCATCTTTCAGGTTGCTAGACTATTACGCAAGCTTACTGCACCTGGATATTCCCCAGAAGTGACAGTACCAGTTGTGGAGGCACAAACATTATTTGGGTCTGAGGATATGACAATTAAAAGAGAATCAGTTGTTCAGGCACCAGTGGTAGATTATTCATCTCTCTTTGGAGAAGAATTTAAACTCTCTGAGGAGGATGCATCTGACATCAGCAGTTTAAATATTCTAGATATTGCTTGTTTAGAAGAGGCACATCTTCATATTCTTTATGCTTGTGCATCCCAGGTATGTGCAATTTTTGGTAAATGAATATTCTTGTTGACTGGTTGAATGGAGTTTGAAATATGATAGTTGTGGCTCAGTTAATTTTTGATCCCTGGATAAGCCTTTCTGGATGGCACTTGTTAAGGTTGGGTCAGACTTTTTTCTTCATTGCATACATAGCTGATTTTGGTGATTTTTATAATGGATATTAAAGCCTGCTAATATCCAAAATGAACCTTATACAAGTGCCATATGGGTCTTAATTTTGGTGATGTCTCTACAAAGTTACAAACTGACGTTTGCTTTGGTTATATAGTATTTGTAACTTGATTTTTTTTCCAACCATAGTCAATATTAATAATACTTCCATATTTGTTCTATTTGATTTATTTGGAAAATTGGTCTACTTTGAGAGGGGAATTGAAAGAACAGTATATGTATATCAGCGGCATTGAAAGAGGGGGGTTTAAAGAACAATATGTGTATGAACATGACTCATTAGAATGACCATAATTGATTTAAAACACTTCATCTCAAAAACTAAATTTGCCATGTGCTATCAGTGGCATCATACCTCACTGATCACTATGACTAACACCTCACTGATTATTATGACTAAATAAAAATAAACATCTCAATTTGACATACAACATAGAGTCTTCCCCTCTGGCTTCCTTGTGTCCAATTGATACTCCTATGATAGCAAATCTTAGGTCATTTGTTCATTCAGATTCAGGTTTGATTGATCCATTTGTGTAGAGGTAGTTGTTAGGTTCCCTCGTATATGGTAAACACTAGATCTGATATTTGTTTTGCAGCTAGCACCTTGAAAGAGTGTATGATGGAGCCCAAGCAATTTCATTGGGTTGCTACAAAACATGTGCTCCAATACTTAAAGCACATAATGTATTTTAGTTTGAGGTATGTTGGTGCTGAAGAGTTGGTGTTGCATGGGTTTACACATTCTAATTGTGTAGGTAGTGCCAGTGATAGGAGGATCATCTCAAGATGTTGCTTCAGTTTGGGTTCAAGTGTGGTTTCCCGATCCAAATGTAGGCATGCTTCAATGACACTTAGCTAAACAAAGGTAGAGTGCATGACAACCAACCCTGCTAATTATAAATCCATCTAGCTTCGCAAGTAATTAGCAAAGTTGACATCTTAGACATTGAACAAAATTGTGATTTACTGTGAAAATCAAAATTGTATCATAAACTCTCTAAGAATCCTATGCTACATGATCAGTCCGAGCATATTAATATCGGGTACTATTTCATCAGAGACAAGGTCCAAAAGGGAGCAACAGTTCCTTAATACATTCCTATAGATTGATACGTTGCAAATATCTTGACCAAGCCCCTAGGGAAAAAGGGAAGTTCTAGATGTCCAAGGAGAGACTTGGATTGGTGAAATTGTCCTCACTAAGAGGGAGTGTGTGTTTTCACCTGTGTGTATCTTAGGTTGTGTTCCACCAATGGCACTTTCGTCTTCCAACAAAAGTAGACAATAGCATCAATATGCCCTCCCTTCAGCAATTTCATACATTAGTTAATTAGGGCACAAGGGAATTTATGGAGGAGAGAGAGACATGGCACATGCATGACAAAAGCATGCATACGCCATCCTGAGTTCAGTTCAGTTCTATTTCTGACTTTTGCTCTAGTTAGTAGTTAAATACACAATTAGTTTGAAGACATAGTTCACTAGAACTAGATAGACCAGGCACTGATGCACACGTATTCGCAATCTTAGTTCAAATCTCTAGGAGGATGCATGCTTGCACCTCAGTTCATCTCCAATAGAGGCACATTTCACTTGGCTCATTTATCGATGCAAAGAAAGTGCATTAGGGTTAGGGTCTGATACTTTCAATTGGCACATTGGTGTGCATGTGTCCAGATTCGTTCTACCTTCTCTTTCTCCTAGTCTGTATTCATTCTACCTTATCTTTCTCCTAGACTATAAAGGAGTTAGAGAGCGGACATCTGAGCTCTTCGAGAGGTAGTTTGAGGATTCATTAACTTGATGTTTTCAGATTTGAATAAAAATAGAGATACTGATTTGAGTCTCAATCCTGGGCATTTTCCTTGTGTATATGATGTTTGTGTTTTCAGTATTGTATGTTCGTAGATTAAAGCATTCATAAGTTGCAGTTTTGATTAAAGATTAAAGTTTTCAGTTACATAGTTTTGGGAGTAATATTCTGAGTGCATAATCTGCTTACCATGTGCTAAAAATGAACAAGAAGTTAGGGCTAACACCCATATATGGGACCTTGTCTTATGGATGTACTAGTGGTCCTTTCCAATGAAAGCTTTGAGGCCCAATCTTTTTGAAAAGGGATGGTATGTTATGTCCCACCCTAGTAATGTAGTAAAGTCCTAATTAGGGCCTATTAATATTAGAGATGGTATTAATATTAAAGTCATGGATGTGGGATCTGGATCCACATGTCCCGTTGCACATGATATAGTCACCTATGGTTTTGAAATTTAATATATGGTCTCAGGGTTAACATAGTTATTGTAATCCTCATGTGCTTATCAAATATCAATTATCATGTATCTCTTGCTTATGCAAATGTATTTGGATGCTGCCCCTCAAAGTGGCTAGCAAGTTTCCCCCACTCGAATTAGGTGGATGTTACAAATCATTGCTATTGCATTGTTATTATTTCATTGTTGCTATGTTTTCTGCACTATTCTAGTGAGTCACTAGTGACTCAATGGTTGACTTTGGATCTTAACAGAGTTCTATAACTTTATTATCACTCTAGTTAATAAACTATCAAAAGTATTAACATACATCAATCATTATTTATTTCATGAACCAATGTCACAATTCTCCACAGATCACATCTTTTGATTCTAATTATGTAAGTTAGCATCTAAAGTTTTTACACTATGCCCCACTTTTGTTGGTGAGTTATAACCTAAGACTATGTTTCCTTTCTTATTATTTTTTGTGGATTCAAATGACTTTGCCAGGGGTGCACACTGAATCTGCAGATGTTGGGCATTTTCCTCATATCCATGTTTGGGGCCATATCCAACTTAATGCCGAATAGGAGCACTCTTCTATTAGCAACACTTTCTGACATAACTTCTGAGTGGTAGCTTGCATCTCCTTACATCTTCCAGGATGAAATCTCATTGCAACTACTCACCATCGAAGATAAGTATTTCATGCATGCGAGAGGTTTCCACCTATACTGTCTTTATGAGTCAACTTCAATTGTCGGGTTTATACAGGCTCAATCTGTGCCATGATAACTCAATTTCATCCTCTTCATCAGTCAGTGATTATTAGTAGAATAATCTCTTCGGTGATTTCATGGGGCATTGATGTAGCTAGCATCTCCCCCACTTACTCAGAATTTCTCTATTCTAATTTCATTGCAGAAATTCTTTTGTTGAGGTACTATAATAAAGGTTGCACCTTTTCTGCCTCTATGCATATGAAGGATAGCAATTATGGATGCATTGTTCATTGCGGTCAATAACGGCTGGTATAGACCTTGGTGACTTGTACCTTCAACTCTTTCATTAGATTGGTAATGTCTTGAGACGATGACAATGAGGGTCTGCAACTACTCTCATCTAGAAACATCCACATCTTTCATGTATATTATGTGGGCATTAGGCTTGGGTCCTTTGTCTTAGTCTTCTTGTGAAGAATTTGTCACACTCTGCAGGAATGTTACTCATTCCCTTAACCAGGATATGGTCATCTCCTATTCTCTGGATATGCAAGGATTATACAAGGGGCAATGTTTTCAAGTTCTACACCTTTTTGCCTATATAAGCATCTATATATGTTCCTCTAAAGAAGGTGTTTACTGCAGCTTTATTATTTTCCTTTTCATCTCTCTGTTGAGGGTCTTTTTGTCTTTAATAAAGGATGCCTATTGCAGATTTAGTCCCCACATATGTTGGGTCAACTGGAAGCGGTGAGATAGACATTCGGGACATCCCAAAAGCGGGACAGGTGGAGTTTCGGAGTACCCGGGACGCCCGAAACGCTGGGACGCGTCCCGGTGTAACACTGGTTATTACACTACATATCCTAATTTATAAATAGTATACCTATATAAATTATGGATTTGACATTGCCGTCTACTAATTTTCTACTAATTAAGACGAGGCAAATCTTGAAAATCTACTTAAAGAGTTTTTCCAAGATGAATAAATAGAGAAAACCATCATCTAGGCTCTAATGTTAAATGTTATGGTCTAAGTCCCCAATGTTAAATTACTAGTATTGTAAAGAGAAAATGTATATTGCTAAATAAGAGGTAAATGTTAAACATGTAACTCATAACATTAAGGCAGAATGCCAAATATATGGAGCACTCAACAGTGCCATAGTAAATCAAAGACCAAGCAATCAGTGCATATCTGTTGCTTTAAGAGACAAAAATGGTCATCGATGGATTCTATATTGATTATACCAAATATACAAGTGCCACGAGAGGAGCTTACAAGCTAGACCATGCACTACACGATGTGAGCACATCAAAGGAAACTGCTAACTTCAGATTTTTTTATCATGGTTTGGAAGCTACCATCGAGCATGATGAGATGCATGGGTGTGTCTCTAGAAATTAGTTCAAGTTTGAAGGCTTTTAGGGGTTCGGGTAATGGTTTTTATCCAAAAGAAAATTTTGAAAGGACTACTAGATGTTCTGGGAATAGGGTTTTTGCATGATTTTGCAGATTTCAGATTTCTCAATGCATCAAGCAAGGAGATAACCTCATCAGATATCCTTAAACAGATGCCTTCTACCTGCTAAAGACTATTGTATATATGCTTAAGTGTTGCATGAGATCAATGTGAAATTGTTAATGTGGCTTGTATGGTGACTTCAATAAGGCTTCAAAGCAAAGCATTGGTGCTTTAGATTTCACTGGATACAAGTGCCATGATATTTTTGTTAATTTGGAGTAGTTATGTTTTCAGGTACTTTTAATTTTATGCATCCTTGATGGATGTTGTTCCATCAGGATGTTGTTGGATTTGACAACTTAATTATGGCGTGCATTAATATTTTGTCAAATTGCAGTCATCAGGCACTCCCACAGAGGGTTTCATAGAAGAATGTGCAAGGATATGATAGTTTTGCAATTTGAATGGGAGAAAGGGTCTCAGAGGCTCATATTTTCATTTGCATTGTGTTGTTGATAACTATTGGTATCCAACCTTTATAGTTTTCAAAGGATGTCTATGCTCCACAACGCAACACATTCGAAGCTTGAACATCATTTGTATTTTGTGAAAGATGCAGATCAACATTTGACATTTGAGGAGTTAGATCGGCTGTCAATCCCAAATTGCCAGGCATAAAATCAACAACCAAAAAATATTCAAATCACTTTAGTTTTCAATTCGACAGTTGCATATTCAGATCCATCTTTCTAGGCAGAAGAGCAAAATAAGCTGCGGATTTTTAGCAGCCAATAAACATCATTTCTAGATTTGAAGGATTTGAAGGTAGCAGAGCTCATTTCAAATTTATATTTTTGGTAAAATAAATCAAGCATGTCCAGATTTGATGGGCACAAAATCCATCTACTATCAAACCTTCTAGGAAACAAATTGATTCAAGATTGAAGGAAAAATAATAGTAATCTAGATCTAGATTTTCAGGGTAGAAGATCAGCATTTACCCAAAGTTGTTTAGCATTCCAATGCCAGGATTAGAATCCAAAAGAAGTGGTTCTAGATTATTTGCAAAAAAATCTGAGATTTATTTTAATGATAAAATTTCATTCCTAAAAGTTGGTTAGAGTGGGATTATTGTATTTTTCTATCTGTTCTATCAACAAAGATGTAATAAGGGCTCAGTTCTAGGCCCGAGAAGTGATTTTGGGGAATATAGACCTGTGCATTTTGATTGTAATCCTAATGGCAGTTATCTCCTATTTTATTTTATTAAGAGATTTAGATAAACTCCATTACAAGTCTGTGTACTTAGTAGAACTAAGTTTCTTCCACATTGTTTGTCTTCTATTTCCTCAAGAAAAATCTTCATCTAAAAAGAGTTGAGAATTCAATGAATGCACTAAAAAATAAACAAATAATATGTAATTGAAAATGTTTGGTAATCTTAAATATTTTTCTTGAATATTTCATATATTATTTCCTATAATGAATAGGAATATATGTCTTAATCAATTTGAATATGTTATATATTATTTTGTATATGCAATAGGAAAATGTTTGGTCATCTTAAATATTTTTCTTAATGAATTTGAATATTTCATATATTATTTTGTATATTTTAGAAAATCTTTTGACATTGAAATAGGTATCCCTCTTGAGTTGTGTTGTTATTAGGTTCCCCTAAAAGGTTAATAGGTTATTGCTAAGAGGAAATATAACAATGAATATTCATTGAGAATTAATTGTAATAAGGGTGTTAAGTATGGTTGTTCTCTTTCTCCTATTTTTTTTGGCATTTATATGGATGAAAATGAGCAATTTTTAGAAGATAACAAGAGGGGTGCATTAGTAATAATATGGTCTGACTCATTATCACTCTCCTCTTATACAATGATGATATTGCTTTTCTTCTAAAAGTTAGGACAGACTATAGAAGAGGTAGTTTAGAGCTTCCTTTAAATGATAATTCAGACTATAATGTGAGAAGCCAAAGTACCTAAGGTATGATGGATGGAGGGCTAGGATGAGAGGCATTAGAAACTTTAGGTTAGTAAGGAAGTTAGGAAATGGTTTAGGCTTAGGGTGAGCCAAGGTACAAGTAGTTTAAAGCTTCCCTGAATGGCATGACAGTCTAAAAACAAGAGGGCCAAAGCCCTTGTTTCTGATAGGGGTAAGTGTTAGAGTGCTAGCATTAGGGAGTTTTTAGGCTAGGATGAGAGGGTTCTAGCCTAGGAGATAAATGGTAGGGTAGGAAATGGTGAGGGTATAGTCTTTAGGGCTAGTTCAAGTAGAATGGTAGGGCTGTAGCAGCAACAAGACGGGCCAAAATTCTAACAGGGCGTCGCTATATATATATATTTTTAAAAACCTATACAGAGCGTCGCTATAGCAACGACATGATGTGGAACTTTGCCTAGTTTTCCCGTCGCAGGTATAGCATCCCCGTCGCTATTCCTGGGGTTTGCATTTAAAAAAAAAAAAAAAAACTTATACAAAGCGTGGATACAGTGACGACCAGGCATGGATACAGAGATGGCAAGGTGTGGATACAGAGACGGCAAGGCGTGGCTATAGCGATGTCTTATTCCTGGGTTTGCATTTAAAAAAAAAAACCTTATACAGAGCGTGAATACAGCGACGGCTAGGCGTGGATACAGAGACGACCAGGCGTGGATACAGAGATGGCCAGGTGTGGATATAGCGACGACTTAGACATATAACAAAATATAGAACATTGTCGCTCTTGCAACGCAAATTAGGGGTCGTCTTTATTGAGACGGAATTGTTTCCACGGAAAAAAAAACACTTAGACGTGGCAAAATTGATCACTTGTACTAGTGAGTGTCCATTGTCCCAAAAATATTTGAGAAGAAAATTAGGGAATACCCTACTTTAAAACCTACCAATGTAAATACTACACAAATACCAAGATACAAGGAAAGAGAATCACCAGTCATGCATGTAGAAAAATTTTCCAAAAATATTGGTGAACATGGCTGAATTCAAAGCCTAGTAGAAACTTTTACAGGACAAGCTGCTAGATGGTGGGATACCCACTAGACAAGACTGCAGACCTAGACAACAGCTTTAACTTTCTTTGTAGAAAGATTTGGAGGAAAGAAGTTAACCAAACAGGCTCAGATACCTATATTCAACCAAGGACAGAATCCAGAAGATCATATTAAGACATGTGAAAAAGAACGGAGAAAACTTGGATACAAGAATGAACGAGCATGGCCACACCTGTTCCCATCAACCCTCGCCCACTTACCAAAAAAATGGTATAAAATGGAAGAAGCTAGAGGTGAAACATTCTTATGGTATGAACTTAGAGAAAATTTCCTTAAAGATTTCAACTTTATCCCACAAAATGAAAAGTTGGTCGAAATAGCAAAACAGATTAAACAATTTATACAACTGACATAAAATAAACCCTTAAAAGATAACTGACAGATAAGGAACTATAACAATATACAAATCAGGACAATACCACATTGGACAATACTACAGTTAGAAAATGAAAATACAGAAGGGAAAAGCTTTAAATGGAAATCAAACCATGTCGAAATGACCAAACCTATTCGTACAGTCCTTAAAATTGAAACAACCAACAAGGAGGAGACCGATCGAATGTCTGCAGCCGACTTCCCCGCCACATTCTCCCAGTTTAAAGAAGGAGGCCGACCAATCAATGAAGCCAAAGCACCAAAATGGCTAGATGCTAAAGCCAAAACTAGAGAATTCGACATCTCAACTGATGACCGACCAAAAATGGCAAAGATTGGTGACTACTAGAGTGAAGAGCAGACCACAGAGATAGTGAACTTATTAAAAGAGTTCCAAGATGTATTTTCTAGAGATTATAAAGACCTCAAAGGATTTTTCCATGAAATGGGAGAAATGAATATTGACACTAAACCTGATGTTCGACCTGTGAAGAAAATGCCATATAAGCTATCTCACAAATACAAAGAGATAGTCAAAAAGGAAATTGATAACATGCTTGCAACAGGCATCATCTATCCTATTGACCAATCAGAATGGGCAAGTCCAATGGTTGTACAACCTAAGAAACATGATCCGACCAAACTACGAATTTGTGTTGACTTCAGAGAACTAAATAAGGTGACATTGACAGACCCATTTCCAACTCCTTATGTAGATGAAATCTTAAATGAGGTTGCAGGACATGAATGCTACTCATTTACAGATGGATTTTCAGGTTATAACGAAGTGCCAATAGCTAAAGGGGATCAGAAAAAAACAACATTTGTATGTGAATTTGGCTCATTTTCTTATAAGGTTATGCCTTTTGGATTAAAAGGTTATGCTTTCAAGAATATATTTACAAAACCATGGCAGTATACTTTGATGATTGGACCATATACTCCATGTTAAAAGATCATTGCAAATGGCTAAGACTCATGTTGGAAATATGTCGACAAATTCAACTATCCCTGAACATCAAGAAATGCATATTTGTCACCCTTATAGGGATATTGCTATGGCACATTGTCTGTAAAGAAGGTATTAAGGTCGACTTTGCAAAAATCAAAATTATCCTCGACCTAAAACCACCAATAAACCCAAAACAAGTCAGCGTGTTACTTGGCCACACAGGTTATTACAGAAAATTCATAAGATATTATTTAGATATGACCTATCCACTCAAAGAACTATTAAGGGATGATAAAGAGTTCAACTGGACAGAGGAGTGCCATATATAATTTGAAAAATTAAAAAGAAAACTAGTCGAAGCACCAATCCTAAGGTTTCCAAACTGGTCGATCAAATTCCATGTTCATATTGATGCATCAGGGATAGCAATAGGAGAAATCTTAACTCAACCAGGAGATGATGGAATGGATTATCCTATAGTTTACAGTAGCAGAAAATTAAACAAGGCTGAAAGAAATTATTCGATAACAGAAAGAGAAGCACTAGGAATGGTCTTTGCATTACAAAAATATCGACATTATCTTCAAGCTAAATCATTTATATTCTATACATACCATCAGGCACTTAAATATCTCATCAATAAACCACTACATCATGGAAGGATTTGTCGATGGCTACTATTATTCCAAGAATTTGAATTCGAAGTTGTTGTCAGACTAGGTAAGTTAAATGTTGGTCCCAACCATTTATCCCAAATCAACACGAGAGAAGAGCCGACAGGAATCAAAGATGACTTACCAGATGCACATCTATTTCGGTTAGAAGCAGTCCCAGCAGGGTTAGAGGAAATAGCCTAGTTCTTAGAAGTTGAACAAGCACCAGAAGGAATGAGTACAAAGAAGAAACAAATCCTAGGTATGAAAGCTGCACCATACAGTCTTATAAATGGATTTTTTTACAAGATGGGATTAGATGACATCCTCAGAAGGTGTGTACTGGAACATGAAAGAGACAACATTATGCATGAAGCACATTATGGACCTACAGGAGGACATTTCCAAGCAGACAAAACTGCAAAGAAAATCCAACAGTCAGGGTTATGGTGGCCGACACTTCATAGAGATTGCAAAAATTTTGTAAGTCAATGTGACAGGTGTCAACGACTAGGTCAACCCCTGCCTAGCACAGAAATTCCGTTGATATCAGTAAACCCAAGTTTGACATTTGAAATTTGGGCCATAGACTTCATAGGACCATTTCCTATACTAGCAAAAAGGCCAGGCGCGAGGTATATCATAATTGCAGTCGAATATGTAACCAAATGGGCAGAGGCAGAACCAGTTGACACATGCTCCAGTGAGATAGATGCCAAATTCATCTATGATAATATCATTACCAAATTTGGATGTCTGCTAACCTTAATCAGTGATCAAGGAACACACTTTATCAATAAAACTATCAAAACCCTAATCGACCAATTCCAAATCAACCATCGTTGGAGTACATCATACCATCCTCAGTCGAATGGAGCAATTGAAGCATTTAATAAAACATTAACAAGAGGACTAACCAAAATATGTAATACTGATAAGGACGACTGGGACAAGAAAATACCTGCAGTATTATGGGCATACATAACAACATATAAACGCTCGACCGACCAAACCCCCTTTCGACTAGTCTATGGACAAGAAGCAAAAGTTCCATTACACTTTTGACAACAGAAACCTATTATCACAGAGATCCTACATGTTGATGTCGAACAAGGAAGAAAGGACCGACTACTACAACTGAGTAAACTAGAAGAACACCGACTACTCGCGATGCACCATCAAGAAATCCAAAAACAACAACAAAAAGCATGGCACGATAGAAACATCAAGAATAAAAACTTATCGGTAGGAGACCTTGCTTTACTATACAATAGTCAAGTAAAAGGAAAAACTAAAAAGTTGCATATAGAATGGATGGGACCCTACGTTGTTGAAGAGATACATACCAATGGATCAATCCAACTAAGAACATTACAAGGCATAGTATTTCAGAAACTCATTAATGGAGCCTGACTAAAATGCTATAGAAACTAAAAATAAACATATTGAAAAAAAAAGAGAAATACCATAACGGTTAAAACAAAAGCTATAAAAATCTATAAAAAAAAATCCAAAAAGCAAAATAATGTCGTACATGCAGAAAACTATGACAACAAATCACCACTTCGACAACCAACATCATGGCCATCGACATAACACCATTGACCATTTTCATAACCGACATCGACCGACGACCTCAATAGTCCCATTGCGCATTCATGACCTCGAGCGCCGAAAGCAATTTTCCATTAACGCACACTCAAGTGTTCCAACTGGAACATCACGGCCGCCATTAATACACTCATTGACGAAAACATCCAAAGCGTCCCCTATAAATACTGGACTGCCGAAGGATCATTCACCGTAATTCATACAGAAAGAGCATCAGAGCATCCAGACAACTGAAAGCCAAGAATACCTTAGTGAAATCGACCACCAAACCGATAAGATGGCACCCAAATAGACTAGAGCCTCAGCCAAAGCCAAGGATTTACAGACTGCAGAAACATATTTAGTCCAAAGGTTAAAGAACATCAAGAATGATAAGGTGCAGGAAGGATCATGGAAAAAGCTATGGACCAAGATGCAAGAATGGGCTTATGTCGACAAGAATCCTACTCAAGCTGCAGAGAAAATAAAATATAGTACCATCTTCAACTATGTCAATGCACCGCTCATGGCCAGTTTCGGTGGAACAAAATAAATAGTCGTCAAATTTATCATAAGCCGGTACCACAACAACCAATTTTACTTCGACCAACCGGTCGACATCTCTGGGGAAGTCATTTCTAAGCTAACAGGACTTTCAAACAAAGGAGACCCAGTACCATTGGGTATCAAAGAGGGACTGGTCGAAGAACTAACTGGGTCAGCTTCAGGGAAAAACTTGAAGGGGTTGATGATTAGTCAAATCACAGCTCGAATGCCACAGATTGTGGCCAAAATAATAGCCATCACACTCACCCTGGTAAGTCGAGGCAACGACCTCAAATTAGACATGTTAGAGGTTGTCGACACCATTGCGACAAATGGAAAGATATACAAATGGGTTGAATATGTCGCCAACATGGTCATGACCATCTATGAAATATGCTAAGAGACGGGAGGAATCATCAGGTTCCCATCCCTCATACTATGGATAGTCATGTACCATATTTTCCCCGAAGGAAACCAAATTCTTCAAGAACCAACAAAGTTCCACATGTGGAGATTCAAACCATTCTACTAGAAAGGAACCTTGAAGGAACTTGAAGATGGAAAAGTGTTGTTGGAGAATTAGCTCCAACAACTAAAATTCCGCATGACATAGATGGAGGGTGCCTCAAAACATCCGATGAAATCTACCAAAAAAGTCCCACATCTAGCTAGAGCTCGACCATACTTCGGTGTGGTACATGCAAGGAGAAAAATCAAATGCAAAGGCCCTTGATTATTATCCGTCGGTCAAATAGATCTTTCGGGAACTGTCTCGACAAGCTAAGACAAAAATACAAATTCCAGCGAAGGCCAAGGCAATTGAATTTTCAATTGAGGAGCTATTAATAGACTAGGAAAAAGAAGAGGATTATGAGCTGAACCTCTACATCAGCACCTTTGTGTCAGAGGAGACACCGGTCAAACACACCGGATTACTTCAAATAATCATCAAACCTCCGACAACACAGAGGGCGGAACCATAGATAGAAGAAACATAGGTAGAGCAGCAGGTAATCACTCCGGCTACAGAAAGTCTCACCTCGACCCAGGAGCCAAGGGGAGAAATAGAACCAAAAAACCCAGAATATGCTATCACAAAAGGCATTATAATAAAATTGTTGAAAGAGATAGCAGCTGCAAGAAAGAAGATAAGAACACAACAATGACAACAAGGAAAAGGTAAGCGCAAGCTTATCATTACAAAATCATCAGACAACGATGAGGAACTGGGAGCTATGGCCATTGACATAATAGAAGATGCCGCAACAAATAAAGTGCTGGTGGAAACCCAGTTCCAAAGATTTGTCGAAGCAAGGGCACTACTAGGTCGACCAAAGAAAGCCAAAATCACCCACACATCGACACCTGAAAACATCATAGATCTTGTGTCGATGGCTTCACCTCCATCTCCGACAAAAGTAACAGAGGAGAAAATACCAGAACCACTCTCAATAAGCCCACTTGACTTATGCAAGAGTGCTATGTCGGAGGCAATAAAAGAAAAATTCAACAGGGATAGAGATCTGCAGGCATTCATTGAGAAACTGCCTGAGATATTCACGTCGGTACAAAAGCTATCCGCTAAAGCACCCCTATTTGAAACTGGTGGATCCTGACAATCGGGCCAAGTTCTTCAGGAACTAAAATTTTTTGCAACTTCGACTTCGGTCTTCGAAAGGAACCCTGACAAGGAAGCCGAAGTTGTAGGACGTCGAACCACGATTATCACTTCGACAGACCCTACACCCCAACCACTAGCTGCTGAACCGACCAGAGGAGAGGTAGAAGAGAATATCGAGGATATAAATCGAGAACTCGACCAACTCTTCTTCGATTTTGATTCACTTCCTCATACTGCCAACCCAATCACCCCCGACCATTCACCAACTCCATCACCACCGCCACCACCACCCCCCGACTCAAAACCCTTGATCCAACCATTAGCACCAGCTGCATCCACTTCTGGAATCCCTGCATCTAATCAACCAGAGGCAGCAGCCATCCCACCTCCACAAACAGAGAAACCATCAACCACTGCTGCACCGCAGACAAAAAACCTCGACCCAAATTTTACAGGTACACAGGTGTCGACACAAGCAGAAACAGACAAGCATAAGAAGAAGAAGGAGAAGAAGAAGAAGGAGCATCATGGCGACATCAATGGTCCATCTGAAATTGAAATATGCCACCAACCTGAATGACGCAGAGCTAGGACAACTCCTGAAAACCCTAGTAGTCGAAGCAAACACAAGGAGTCAGCAGAGACGTCAGGAACTCGACAACAAGGAAGAAGAACAGGTCGAGTTCCTCAACAAATGTAGAAACCTTGCACAATCAGTAATGTCAGGACCATTCGAGGTCGACACCGACAAACCACTCGAAAGAACTTATCAACTATTTGAAAGCATGGTGTCGGCACTCCAAATACAGCTTCAAGAAACAAAGGAGGAGCAGAAAGAATAAACCGTCCAACTGCTGATGGCGCAACACACTACCTTCTCTGAAGCCTACAAAGTGTTACAAGATCACATGGAGGAGTCTGTTATCATGGAAGAAATACTACGAGATGTTGGAGGAGGAAGTTAGTATGTCGACTTGAACGACACCCGACTTAGTCGATCGGCTGACTAAACTAGAGATTAGGTCGGCCACCTAAGGTTGTGTCGGTTCACTAAACCGACAGGTAGTTATTTTGTAACTATTTTGTAATCATATATATTAGGCTGTTGAGCCAGATGAGAACTCGGTTCAGTTCTCTGTATTGTATGGACCCACTCTTGTTAATATAATCTGCTATTTTCCTGTACTTGTTTCTATCTCTTGTCTCTGTTATCTATGTATGTCGGGTATGTATTATTGGTAACCTTATGTGATCTGTGAGATTACAACACTCTATTTTCTCTGGTTCCTTTTCCATTGGATTCACTCCCTATCCGGGGACTTCTTTGACCTCTTGAAACACAACATCTCGATTGTAAACAATCTTCTTAGTTATAGGATTCCAAAGCTTATACCCTTTCATACCATCTTTATAGCCAATAAAGATACACTTCTCAACTTTCTTATCCAACTTTCTCCTTTACTCCTTTGGAACATGTACATAAGCATCACAACCAAAAACTTTCATATGCTTAATAGAGGGTTTCTTACCAGTCCATACCTCTTGTGGAGTTTTATCAATCAATGTTGATGCAGGTGATCGGTTTACCAAGTAACATGTTGTCTCCACTACTTCTTCCCAGAATTATTGTCATATCCCAACACTGCTTAGCATGCTCCTTGCCTTTTCCATCAACGTCCTATTCATCCTCTTAGCAAATTTATTATGTTGAGGTGTGTATGGAGTAGTCTTTTTCCTTGCTATACCGCACTTCTTAACAAAATTCCTCAAATTCATTCTCACAGAACTCTCCACCTTCATCTGTCCTCAATACCTTCCTTTTCTTTTCTAACTGATTTTCTACAAGAGCCTTAAATTATTTAAACTTGGAAAATACTTCAGATTTATTTCAAAGGAAATAAATCCATATGTTCATTGAGA
This sequence comes from Pseudotsuga menziesii, assembly GCA_001517045.1. Classification (NCBI taxonomy): domain Eukaryota; kingdom Viridiplantae; phylum Streptophyta; class Pinopsida; order Pinales; family Pinaceae; genus Pseudotsuga; species Pseudotsuga menziesii. The sequence goes on along the minus strand of LPNX011215022.1, from coordinate 50,540 downwards.
AATCATCTATAAATGAAACATAATACACATATTTTCCTAATGATGGAACATGAACAGGTCCAAACATATCACTATGTATTAATTCTAGAATTCCCTTTGCTCTTGTAGCACCAGATGCAAATCTTACTCGATTTTGTTTTCCATATATGAAATGTTCACATAAATCAAAATCCCGAGTGCAATTAGTCATACCTTAAACCATACCTTTACCTTGTAATGCTCGAAGTCCCTTTTCTCTGATATGCCCCAATATTTGATGACATAGCATTGTCTTTCCTCCTGATGCAGTCAGGGTTTTGTCATCTTTACCTCCTTCCTCAAGCACAACATAATTGTTACATTCAGCAATGATGGTTTTTCCCAATAGTTTGTACAAAGTTCCATAATGAACTCCCCTCATCAATACCATTGATCCTCGAACCATTTTGCATCCACCATCTGCAAACACAGTATTTACACCTACAACATCCATCTTTCCGATAGATATCAAGTTTCTTGCTAGATTTGGAATGTGTAGCACTCCATGCAGAGTTCTAATCCTTCCATCCTTCAGTTTTAGCTTGAATCTACCATGTCCAATGATACTAGCTGGTGAATCATCTCCCAAGTAAACATCTCCTCCATTGTACTTTTCATCTTCACAGAACCACTCCCTATGAGGGGTCATATGACTTGACGTATGAGGGGTCATATGACTTGACGCACCTGAGTCAATCAACCATATATCACATTCTGAATGATTACCCATGGAATCTAGGTACACATACCCTCCCTCTTATGAGGAGTTCTTCGCCTCTGTGGAAGGGGTATCCTCTTATCCCTTTGCTTTTTCAACATTCTTAGACCTGCAATCCTTTTTATAGTTCCCAAATTTACCACATTTCCAATAATTCCTTATTCCTTTTCCTGGGGATTTGGATCTACCCTTAGATTTAGATCTCCTCCTTTATTTTTGTTTCTCTCTTGGGGGCGACCTCTCACAGACAAGGCATCCATGCTATGATTATCCAAGGTTTTCCACCTCATCTCTTCTAATAGTAGGGATGATACAATTTCATCAAATTTTAAGGTCACCTGGCTAGCACTACCTATTGCAACAGTTAGGTTGTCCCATGAATCTGGCAAAGAACACAATAATGTAATACATTTATCTTCTTCATCCATTTTAATATCAACAGAGGTTATCTGACTTACCAGAGTATTGTAGACATTCAAATGATCTTTTATAGTGTCATTCTCATCCATTCTGAGGTGAGACATCTTCTTTTGCAGAAACAACTTGTTCACAAGGGATTTTGATTGATACAAACTCCCTAGTTTTTCCCATAGCTTTACTACACTATATTCACCAGATATGTTCAATAACACAGAGTCTAATAAGCAGAATCGTATTGTACTCCCTGTCCTTCTTTCTAATTTATCCAAATCATCTTGTGACGTTGCAGTGGGTTTTGTACCTAGATCCACAACAATCCATTGTTCCTGATCTACCAGAAGATCCTCCATTTTGAGCTTCCATAGCTCAAATATTTGGCCATTAAATTTATCGATCTCAATTCTTGAAGTGCTCTCCATTCTCTTTCAATGCACAAATCAACACTGCAAAGATCCTATTGAACCCAGGTTGATCACAAACCCGAGATCTATCAATCGCGTCGAACCGTTAGAACCAAAGGCGTCCCCCTGATGCCAAAATCGAGCTCTGAAACCACATGTAAGTTTTAAACCTGTGCAGAGAAGCAAAGCATACATATTCTTTTAAGCAAAATAGAGATCACAACACATCATTCACACATAAACACAGAGATTTACCTTGGAAACCCTTAATCAAGAAAACCAGAAAACATTGGAGCCACACCTACTATTTTCTCTTCATTACATTATGAATCCTCACAATACAAAATATAGGTATTCAGCAACATCCAAATACCCTAATGCATTAACCCGGATTAGAAAAAGACTCCAATCCCTTAACCGGGATTAAGTTACATATTTTTAGAAAAAATCCAGCCTAAAATAGCTATAAATAGCTATAAATATCCAAAAATAGTTATAAATAGCTAAAAAAATTGGGATCGTCGAGCTACAGCACTGACATGTGCACCTCCCCTCCACATGAACATGCAAAGAATATAACATATACCCAATAGGTGAGATGAGTGATCTACGACATCTACTCCTTGGTTTTAGCAAAATCACTCTCGATTTGCTCCAATTTTAGTTTAGGAGGCATAGCCTCATCGATAGGATCTAAGAGTGGTAGATTGAGGTAATAAAGAAATGTCACTGAAGCTGACCACCTATCCATATTTGATGATGGATTCCATCGTATCACAAATAATATCCCGTGTTTTGATCGTCACCTCGATCTTCTTCAGCTTAAACTTATCTAAGATTGGCATATCATTTAGTCTTTCTTTGATGTATTTCTGCTAGTCTACGATGTTTTCATAATCTATAGAAGCTTCTATCCTCTTTGTGTGATGATCACGGAGAATGTCGGATTGGCGCTCAAAATTATTGTACAGTTCATGTATTTCATTAAAACCTTCAAACAAATTAACCATCTCTTCATAATATTGATCATGTATTGTGCAGGCTAATTTCTTAAACTCTTCTCCGGTGAATTTGGAGAAGGAAGAGGTATTAGATGCAAGGTGAAGGTCTTTAATCTGTTGCTCAAAGATTGAAATATTGTCAGCCTGTTGCTCAGTCAGGTGATTTGCCTTCTCAAGTTGCTGCTTGAGATAGTCATTATGTCCTTGAAGCTACTTCAACTTCTCCTCATACTCATTCTTAATATGTTGGATCTCTTAGCTCTGGCATGCCTCGGCTTGAACTAAGTATTTTTTGGACTTTTGCAGTTCCTGTTCTTTCTCTTCCAGCTCTTTGTTCAACTGAGACACTGAGTCGAAATTGGCTCCAGCAAAGGATCCCATGGAAGCTTCTGTATCTTATGATTCTTGTTTGGTATCGAAGGAGTCCCTTTTCCAAATAATCTGGTTTTGCACTACCCCCTGGTTGAATGTGCTTTCCCTTGTTCTCTTGTATCCATTTTTCACCACAGCCTTATCTTTCCTGCTCCAAAAGTATTTCCCCAAAGAAACCACTGCATCTTCACCGAAATATGCCATCTCCTCTATTGTGGAGATGGTTCCGTATTGAGCAGTCATCAAAGGTTCAGGTTGGCAGGTTTCAAGAATTGGGATTTCCATACTGATGGATGGGATAATGGTAGAAGGTGTAGAAATAATAGGTGGAAGCGGTGAGGAAATAAGAGTGGGAATAGGTGTAGAAACTTCAGGGGAAGAAATTGTAGGAATGAGAAGAATTTCTACTTGGGGAATAAATGAATGTGGGGATGTTGGGGTAGTGTGAAGTCTTGATGAGGTTGAAATAATAGAGGAAGTAGACAGGGGGATAGAAATAGGCACGTCTTCAAGTACCGAGAGCATGCTGGTGGTAGCCGAAAGAATTGGTTCCAAATTGGTCTTAGAAAAAGAATATTGGGAAAATGATGAATCAAAACTAGCTGATGAGGTCATGGAAGTGAAAACATCCATAGGACAGGTGGAAGGATTGTTTTTTTCATCTAGATCACTATGGATCTCGTGCACTTCAACATTGGCTTGGGGAAATGGTTCTACCTACTGAATTGGAGGAATTTGCAAGACTTGCTGTTCAGGTTGCTCCACCCTGTGAATTGCTTGTGGTGGTGGTTGAGGGATTTCTTCTTATCCATGGACCTTTTTAATAGCCTCGTGAACCTTTTGCTTCTTCGTTGGAGATTCTGGCATAACTTCTTATGCTTCTATTTCAGAGCTAATCTTCTCCAAGTTTTTCTTGAACTCTGTTGCTTTGTGTAAGATGTCCAATGTGGGGGAAGACTGTTCTTTCTCAAGGCCTTCAAGAACAACTTTACCTTTATCCTTTAATTTGTCAGCAGGCACATTAGAAGAGTTGATTGATGCTTCCTCAACCTCTTTTTCTGCATTCTGTTTGTGTATATCCTCTTGCACATTCAACTGGAGCTGTCTCAAATGTAAGGTAGAGGTCTTTAGCTCCTTCTGATACTAGAACAACTGATTCTTCTCTAGAGGATTGGGAATCCTACTTACTAATTCTGAAAAAATCAATAGCCCCTCTATAGATAGAGTCATCAGGAGCCTCATCATGGGCACTATGGAATTTTAGTGTTCTCTTGGACAAAATGATTTTCCAGTAAAGACTTGGGATCATGCATTCTTTTGGGTGCCTCTCTGAAACTCATTTATACTATGGATTTGCCAAGGATTGCATCATGAGTATAATTTTTCACTGTCAAGAATCCCAAATTCAAAGGGAACTTGGGCCAACATTTCCTCTTAGATGATGCAAGATTTGGGAAAACCCCATCTATGACAATCTGATAAGAAATTTCTTGTAATACCATTTTGTCCGGGACTATCCTCGGTAGTAGATGAATTGTATTACTGCCCAAAATACATATGTAGGAAAAGTACTCACCTACATACCAATCCCCCATGATAGAAATCAGAGCTCTAGCCCTCTCTGAGAAAGTTGGGGCATCTCCCTTGAAAATCATCTAGTACATTGACCCTATAAAGTGGTCACAAATTTCATATATCCGAGGGACAAAGTTATCTTCCCACATATTTGAACAATAGATATGGACTGGTGGATATGTCTTAGTTCAATTCTAGCCCATGGATGGGAATGAAGAAGTCGCACAGAAAATGTCCATGACGTACCCTGACAATAGGATTTGTGCCTAGTTGAAGCATTCACCTGTATGTAATATGTGATGGGCTATAGGAGCCCATTCAACCTTGAATTCTCTACAATTAGGTAAACCATATTGCTGTCAAAACATGGCTGCTAGCAATGAGAATAGTTGTCTAAACCATGAAATGGGGTAAGCCTTATCTTCTTTGGGGATAATTTCAAGAGGGTTATCCATCGAGGATTTTATTACTTCCTCAAAGTTGAATTGGCTCATAGATGCATTGAGAAATTTATCTGTGACAAGTTGCTGAGGAGGTTTGAGAGCATAAGCTCTTGCAAATACATCTGGATGGAAAGAGGCCATCAAGGTCCCAATATGGTCATTGAAATACCGCCAGTATATGATATGAAAGGAGGTCTGGCTACAATGCAGTGAAGCTGAGAATTGCTAATTTTAGCATATGCAGGTTGGTTGTGAGTAATGGCAAAGAAGTTATCGTTGTCGAAAATGGAGTAAATCCTGGACCAGTCGTGATGAAGGGTTTCAGATACTCGCTCATTAGTGTCAGTGAAGAAACCGATACCGACATTTGGTTCCTCACTCTTTTTCTCGTTTAGGGAAGTCTTAGACCTAGTATTTCTAGACATACTAGTTGACTTGGAGATAAATTTTGATTGAAATTTGGCAACCATTATTACAAATTTACCATGGTGAAAACAACCGAAAATAGCTGCTAAGAGTAGGAAACTTACCGTTGGACAGCTTGGACATCAAGAATTGGTGAGTTTAACCAAAAAAATCTGCAGTAAAAATCTTAGTCGTAGTAGAAATTGCAAGTGAAAATGGTAAAAATTTCGTAAATTCGAATGAATTTAATAAGTCATGGCTAAACGGGAGAAAAGATTTGGACCGTAGATCTCTAAAAAATGGATGATTGAGATTGAAGCGACAAACTAAAATGCGGAGATGAAAAACAACAAAAAACTTTAGATCTTCTGATTTCTGCAATCCACAATCTGCATTTGCGGGTTGCAGAATGTGGGATGATATTAGAGACCAGGAAAAAAGTTTTAAAGTTCCACAAGACGCAATCCGCAAAATATTTGCGGATTGCGGGTTGCAGGTAGGCGATGTTACAAAAAATGTAATTTTATTGAGTTTCTGCTTTCTGCAATCCACTTTGCGGGTTGCAGAACCGAAAAAAGGAAAAAAATGAGAAAAAAAACTTTTTTTCCTTCCGCGCAGAAGGCGGAACCGAAAACATAAAACCTTATGTTGAAAAGAATGACAAACATTTTTCAAGACAATAAATTCCAACATTCCGCAATCCGCATTGCGGGTTGCCAGTTGCAGGAAATAGATTTCCAACCCCGCCCCCAAAAAAGGACTTGCACAATCCTATTTCCGGCTGCGGAATGCGGGTTGGGGAAACACAAACATATATAAAATAAAAAAGAGCACTTCTGCAATCCAGAAAACAAAAAAAAACAAGTTGCAAAAATACTCAATTGGGAAAATGTTCAGTTGCAAAAAGACACGATATTTTTACCCTCTCAACGTTCCTTTGCACCTCTCGATGCAAATGCTAATTATATATGTAATTGATATGTTACATTCAATGACATTTTGATATATTCTCTTACATGGTATCTACATTAGTACCATGCATATTTTATTTTAATAAATCCAATCATAAAATTCAAACCTATCTTAATTGATCTTTAATTAAATTCTAAATACGAGTTTTAAAACAATATTGATCACTTCTCTTCCATGCATTAAACAAAACATAAGTCCACATGATTTCCTTAGAAAAAAACCAAATGACAAATTTTTTTAATTTTTATAGTTTCAAAGAAGAGTTTTCATGCACAAATAAATGACACAACTGCCTTGGAGTCCGCAATCGAGCCAAAAGCAGAGGAAAGTGTATCGTCTACATGTTCTTTCGAATTTTACTCTCTACTTGAGTATCTGAGCATATCTCTAGGAGATAACTCCAAAGGTACCAGAGATTATTTGATTATCAAATCTAAAGTAGGTAAAGTATATTTTCTTTAAAAATATAAAATACATTTTTTTCTATATATATTATTTATAAGAAAAATATTTTCCAAAAAATAAAGTAAATATATTTTACATTAACATTATCTAAAACTATTTTACATTTCTTTGACTACTCAAATTAATTTGAAAAATATAAGAATAAATTCTTGCAATCATTTACAAGTATATATATATATATATTACGACCCATTATTTAAATCTTGAATTTGCTCATTATATTCTTGATACAAATATTCTACTATTTTTTTTTCTTCCCAAATTTAATTTTTAATTCATTTCACCTCAATTTCAAAGTTTTCTTCTTGTCTATTGATATCTTTCTCTTCTTATATCGTTTCATATTTATAACAACCCCTTTATGTAATACTTTTTTATTTTAATTTATTTATTTTAAATAAAATCTATATCATAAATCACAAAATATAATATCCACTAATATATAACATCTACTTTATTAGTAACAACATAACATCTATTTCTATGAGTCACCTCCAATACCATAAATCTTCTTTTTTATAAAGAATTGTATTTCATAAATAATATAATATAATGTTTCCTTTGTTAAAAAGGCTAAAACTTATAGCTATAAAGTATATAATATTAATCTCTTGGTACAAAATATCACTTTAATTAAAATATACCATGATCGGTATATGCCAACACCCTTTTATATTTAGTTTAATGAGTGCATGTACATTTCCTCCTTTGACTATTATGCTATCCACACCATTTATACAAGGGAACACACTTACATACATATCATATATAAAACTCACGTTTCAATTTCATAAAAGGTTAAGAACTCAATATTATAACTAAATACGACAATCATGACACAATCAAACATTTTTTACGGACTATACCTTTAAGCGGACACAAAAATTACTCCCCCAATTCATAAAATAACCATCGACTACTTCAACGAAAAGTAAACACATAGTTTGGGATTTTGCAATTTAATTGTTAGTCAATGCTATGTCTAAAAATAAAACAAAAATATTTCGGCTACCCAAATACTGGAGGTAATCTTCATCAAGGTGATATTGCTAAAGTTAATCAAAAGCCGAAAACGATAATCTCCCTAGGATCTAGCTACAAGGAGGGAGGAGGGATGTCGAGCAACGTTACATGAAAATGAGGGAGCCAAATCCTTTGAGTTTGAAAAAGAATTATGAGTGCAATTAAGGATGGAACTTCCTCTAGATCATAACGTTTAAAGACAAACAATTCTGAGAGGACACATGTACCATAGATACTTCTCACAACGGGTTACATTCAAATTGTTTCATTACTTAGTTTGGTATGATATACATACATGCAAATATAGCTCCAAATTTCCTTTATAAAATAAAGGATTACAAATGTTCCTTACTATATACTACATATTCCTTTAGCACATGAATGTTGAAACCCCCTTAATATGATAAAGATAAGAGGTATTGAAATCATTTATAAATCTCTTTAATGAAATATCACAAAAATTTCCTTTTACAATTTATTTAACAATACAACTTCTCAATATATGCACATAATTTAAGTTACAATTCCTCAATATGTATAAGGTAATTCTACTTAACAAGTAGAAAAATATCAATGTACTTTTTTCAAATCCTATATAATTCATATAAAATGCAAAAATTATAAATATTTTCAATGAATAAAAATTCCTTTTGATATTCATAAACAACCCAATAAACTTACAATATTTTAATTTAAATAAATTCATTTATAATGAGCTTCATTATCTATAACCCCAACCTAAGCATAAATATAAAAATTCCTCAATTTAATTTATCGTGCACTTATATCTAGGCATTATTAACTCCTCAATGTAGATTGCAAATCACAATTTAATTTATCATTTTCCACTTAGATTTGGTAACCGAGCTAATTTCAAACTATGGTTCCAATGCATCCAAATAAACATTTAAACAAAATGTATAGACCCAAAACCTTTTAAATTAAGTAAATTGTCGAAATTAGTCATGCATTTCTCATAGAATAAGGTAAATATTTGGACACCTAATATCTTAGTTATTAAACAAATTATTATTTGCTGGAAGGATGGATAATAAGTGTAGGATGATCGGCTAAGACTGATAGTGTAATTAATGAGCAACAATCTAGTTTTTAATCAAATAAATGAACTTGCAAGGTTCCCCTTACTTGCATATTTAGTAGATCTATCACTACACCACCTGTAGACACACCAGTGGTAAAATAATGCCGAAATATTGATTCGGTGAAAACATGAACTGTTCAACTGGCATACCCTAGTTGTTTGTTCTGAAAACATGAACAGTTCAACTGACGATTTCTAGCAGTGATCTAAAATTATAAACAATATAGTTTCCAGGAGTCTATTGAAATTATTTTCGAATAACCATGGAAGAATGGAATGAAATAAGAGTATGATGCAGAAATATTATTATGATCCAAAACAAACAGAAGTGTTTTTATTCTTTTGCAAAAATGCTGCTCCGAAGCTCTTCTAGTTCCATTCTGGGCTCCATTCATCCTATATTATCATAGTCCGAGGCTCTGAAGGTGTTGGAGCAAGAATCCAGCCTCAACCCATGCAAATCTATAAAGTTGTTGTCCAGCTCTTGTGCTTTTGGATTAGGGATCTGCAACTCAGAAGTTGAGCTACTTAAGAGTCCCTAGAAGAGTTTCAAATGCGCAATTAACGTTGTTGTTGTTGTTGATCTAATGGGAAGTGAAAAACCATCTATATCAGAAAGAAACAATTATGTTCTCAAACCTGGAGGAGGAGGAAAATTGGGTTCTGGTTCGAGCCACGTGGTGAGAAATTTGCAGTCAATGTCCAAGAATAAGGAAAGGGAAATGCATATATGTAGAGTAATTGGCATTGGCGGTGGGACTCAGGAAGTCTCCAGTGTTGATTATGTTTCTGACTATACATAAGTTTACTATCAGAAAATGTTGGAGGCCAATCCGAGAAATTGACTTCAGCTAAGAAACTATGGAAAAATCTTGCATGAGGTGCAATGAAACCTTGCCAAGGGATAAGAGTACTATGAAAGATCCTTACTTGCAAGCCCTAGCATTGTGGAGGAACTCTCTCTTTATGCCAAGATGATGTGGGAAGTCCGCAGAGATGATCCTCTCGTTGAGTCTTACTTTGATCAAGATATGCAAGCGAGCCTCGATGACTGAAGAGTAGTAAGGGAAGATAACCATTCATTTCTGGAATGAAATCCCTTCTTGGCGATACAACCACACTAAAAACTAGTTTTTGCGTTAAATTTGATTCAACATGCTGTAAAAAATCCCATGAGGGATGAGAGGTGGGGGGCATACATAGTCTATGTGCTCTGTAGATCGGGGTGTGATCTAAATCTATTCTAGTTTTGAAATTTCATGACATCAGTTCCACAAGAATTGTACAAAAACAGTTTCAGTCGTTAGGCCTTCAAAACAAACAATGGCTCTTTCTTTGTTCCGCTGCCAAAACTAAAGGCCATTGGTGATAATACATATCTTTCATTCTGACCTAGAGAATTCCCGAGAGAATATAAACACCAAATTATTATGACTAAAATAATATCAGAGACATTCTGTTCTAATATGACTTATGATTCACAACTACCATATCTTTTGTCGGTCATGCTCTTATAAAAGGAAGAAATAATGCAAATGGAGGCAATGCCTTATTAAGCATTGGGTAGTCTACATTGAGAAAACCATAAGATGTTACTCAAACAGTCTGGTAGCTTGTCCTATTTCCTTATTCTTATAATGGGAAAAAATTGTATATATTACTTTACTTCTTTTAGTGTGGGATAAAGAGATAAAAAATAGCAGAAAAAAATTAGGTGTTTAACTGGTATGCAAAAACTTGAAAATTTCATAGTTCATGCAAAACTATATCATAAGAATAAAAACAATATCTTTAGTGATCATAAACAATGGCACAAAAATTCAGAGAACCTTTGCGTGAAACATAAATCTTGTTCCTCATCAGATTCCATGTAGTTACTATCTAATATCATAGTTTTGTGCCAAGCTTTTCTTACTTCCTTTATTGTATCATACATGCTTGGTAATTGCTAGAATGATTTCACATTGTTGCACTTAGTGAAGAACTTAGAAATAAGTCAACCAATGAATATCAAGAAGCACATTTTAGGCATCAATTCCACCATCCATAATATACTGTCCACCGATAATCCTAGATTTCAAATTGGACTTGGGAGCCATAGCTCTTCAAGCTTGAAATGCAGAGTATAATACCAACCATTTTAATAGTTGTAATGAAAATAAGGTACTGGGGCGTTGGAATCAAGTGAACACTGGATTGCGTAGTCGAATTTTCGATCAATTTTTCCTCTTACTATCGATTTGAGTCCAAGATCCGCCAAGTTTAGAAGAGTTATTCATTAGTGAACACAGTACTGTGAATGAATAAAAAACTATTGAACAGTTTCATTGAAGCACAACCTTTCACAATATATATTATCCGATCCTAAGTCAACGAGACCTATGCCCAGGATTGCATCACAGTTTTTATGACTCACGAGGATAAAGAATAAAAAGAATCTCTATGTTGTGGGCATGTAATTCCTATTGGTTTCTAAATTTAAGGGATTTGATGGCCCATAAAATTTTACTTTTTATTATTATTTTTCATTATCATCTCTATCACTGTGAGGGGATATAAATGGCCAATGAAACACATTTTCTAACGTTTTTATTATAAAACTACAACTCAGACCAAATGATGAGCCCTCATGTATGAGTTTTGAACCTGGCCAAAATTAATGAGAACAGCTACAAGCGTGACTGGAGGCTCTTGAAACTTAAAATTCAAACCAAATAAGGTCATATCAGATCCAAATAGGGTCATATCACACCCAAGAGTGTGGAACAAAGGTTCCAGGTGCTCCACTGAGATGGTAGATGCACAATTTTCTCCTTCTTCAACAAAAATCTAAGTATTGGCGGAAGCTAACATGCAGGAATTTGCTGGAAGATATAGATCAATGAGAGTGAATGGACCACTCCTAAAATATGATATTTATTCCAAAACATCCAAAGTATTACTTTTCTACACACCAACAACAACATTAGAGAGAGAGAAATCGAATTCCTCTTCATTTTCTGAAGCAATCACTGACAAACTTTGCACATAATTTAAAATAGAAGAATCACTAGAGAATTCCTGAGTAGAATGGAAGGAGAGTTTTTCTTCGATAAAATATATTCGAATGTATTATTATAGATCATATATATGAGAATATGAGATATCATAGATATCATAAACTTCTGGAGAAACAGGAGAAGGAGTCACTCCAAGGAGACTTTCTTCAATTCGAATTGACTGTGTTGAAGATTATGCTTCTTCTTATCACCATCATTTATCCAATCATTCTCATATTCAAAGTAATATTTACCAAGTCCAATAGATACCTCATATATACCTTGTCCCTTTAGAGATGAAATCATCTTCAATTTCCACTCTAAATATATTGTGAATGGAGTAAGAAGAGGAACTGATAATCTCGAATCCATATTGAATTTGTACCAGAAAATATCACTGCAAAACAAACCAATTCGCAATCATATGTCAGTACAAGCATTTCCACCTCTACATGTGCACATTCTCAGAGTCCATCACACATGTAGAGACTTCTCTAGAGAAAATCCATAGTTAGAAAGGAAAAGATTGCAGGAATTGTGTTGAAACTCAGCTGCTTCCGGTGCATAATGGCGATCGAAAAAGGTTTGTTGCTAGCCTAAACAAGGCTTTGATACCATGTTAAATTTTTGAACCATTGATATACAGGAAAATATGAAAGACTTAGGCATGTAATTATGCAGTGGAATAATCAAAGAGAATGTACACTGAACAAGAAATTCATGCCACAAATTTCAGATAAATCAGACAAGAATTGCTCAGATAATCACAACATTAATATTCATTAATTAATCAATAATACAATGATTATAAATAAATAGAATTCGAATGCTAAATATAGGATTCTAATCTATCAGTTCTAATTGGTTGATTAGATAAATCAGTGTGTCTAAGTCACTGCTGGAGCTCACTAGTATAACTCTGGATGTCTAAATCAGTCTATAATCAGTTAAATGATGAGGTAGGTGGGAAAAATACATCACTCTCTCTTCATGCATGCAAAAATAGCGCTAGGCTAACTAAAAGTGATCTAACTAATTGTAACTATAGGTTAACTAAGCATAACTGATTACCTACCACAACCAACTGATGGAGATTGTTGGGGGGACTCATAGTGGGATCCTATAATGTAGGGATTGGCCCTAGAGGCACATAAAATCATGCATGCACATGAATTAAGTGGCATATAACCTCAAGGTGTCCCCCCCCACACTCTAATACATTAGTAATAACTTCCTAAGTTAGGAAAAATGACCAAATAAACTATATTGGACAAAGGAGGATTAATAATCCTAACAAGGAGAAGAAGAGAATCATTGAAGAGAGAACTACCACCTGAAAAATTTGAAGAATTAATGAATTTAGAAAGAATTGATGGCATGCCTCATCATGTTCAGAGTAAACATGATGATGAAAATGAAATGCAAGAATAAGGATTGAATGAAATGATCACAAGTTTCTTTGGGGATGGAAAAAATGATGAGGGTGATGATCCTATGCATAAGATCAATGATGATGTAGAGGGAAATTACCACCATAAATTATTTGACGATATTAACATTCATCAATCAATCAAGCAAGCAACAAAGACAGTCGTGTTCAAGTCGGGTGCAAGTAGAACATAAAAGCTTTCATGAACATTAATATTATTGGAAATCAATTCTTTATTTGGTTGGTCAGATAAGAGCTTCACTACTTTTCTAAAGTACACTGAATTATATTTATAGATTTGCATTGTTAATTGGTTTACACAATTAGTAGGTAAGTATTAAATTCATTTGAATTTATTTAAGTGGACTTTAAATAGATATATGTTATATAAATGATGATATTAAATGATATTTCTAACATGTTTGTTTGAAAATAATCTTAGAGGGCACTAAAGGATAAAATATTCCCCAAAAATAGTGTGTTTCCATCAACTTGTAGAGAAGCACGCCAATTGTTGGTTGAGTTGGGGATAGAACATAAGCAAATTCATGCATGTCAAAATGATTGCATCTTATATAGAGTTGAATATCAAAATAAACAAGAATGTCCTGTATGCAAAGAGAAGAGATATCGTACAGATGTACAAATTCCTACTGTTCCAAATAAAGTTTTATGCCACATGTCAATTATACCTAGAATTCAATGAATGTTTTGTTGCAAGTCACTTGCATAATTGATGAACTAGAAGGCAAAGAACATGAGTAAATATGGATTCATTTGAATTCCAACAGACTGCAAAGCAATGAAACACATAGAGGAAAAATGGCCAAGAAAATTCAAAGATGAACCCTGTAGTATTAGGTTTGGGCTTGCAATAGATGGAGTATGCCCATTCTCTTCCATGAGTGCAAATCATACTATTTGGCCAGACATATTTATAGTATACAATATTCCCCCATGGATGAGTGTTAGAAAGGATCACCTTATGCTAACTCTCATTGTGCTGGGAAAACATCTAGTAAAAAGTGGATGTTTATATTACGCCTTTTATTGATGAGATTCAATTGTTATGGAAAGGAATAAGAATGTATGCCATATCACGTCCTCCATCAAATAGGTCCTTCATGTTTTATGGCATACTATGTTGGGAAATTCATGATTTCCTTAGACTTGGTGTTTGTTCAGGTAAGAAAAATAATTTTCATATTTGCACATCATAATTTATTTTCAATTCAACTTCCATATAACTATTACACTATTATTATTTTGTTATAAAAATTAATTATTGGATTGCAGGGATAAAAACAAAAGGTTATTTTGCATGTCCAAGATGCACCGAAGTATTTGAGGGATGATATTATAAATATCTACACAAAGTTATTTATGCAAACAATAGGGTTTTTCTACTACCAGATCATAAGTTCAGAAATCACCTAAAGAATCAATTTGATGGAAAAATTGAAAATAGCCCTTCTCCCAATGTTATGAGTCCTGTCGATTGGATTAAAAGGTATGAAGATGCTGAATTGAAACCTTGGAATGATTTTTTTCTTCATGATCATTCAATTGAGGAACTAGAACAAGTTATGGTTGAAATGCTAAAAGGAATTAATAGGAAATCCATATTTTATGATATCCCTTACTGGAAGGATCTATTAATATCTCATTTACTAGATCCTAGGCATATTTTTAAAAATGTCCCTAATTCTATTTTTCGACATATATCAGGCAAATATAAATACACCTTATCATCAAGGAGAGATATTGCTCTTTCACGTTCTAAATTTGATAGAAAACATTTGTTGCCAAATAAAGAAAATGAATCATATGCATAAGCACCATGGATTATAAAAAAGAAAAAAAATAGATCAACTAAAAAGTGTGATATGTTCAATAAGAACACCCATTGGCTATGGCTCGTCATTGAATAAAGATTTTACAGTAGATGGACATGTCACCAGATTTAAACACACATGATTACCAAAATTTTATGAAGGTATTTGAATCAATTAATTATTATTGTTATCATTTACTTACATTTTTTTATAATTATGATAAATCGATACTAATGAACTCTAGTAAATGGGTTTGATAGCATATCATTCCATTGACAATCAAAGGGGATTCATTCCTTACAACCGACTTAAGAAATGACATAAGTCGATTGTCAATGTTTTTAAGGTATATTGTGGGTTGATATTTACAAGGTTTATGGTATGTAATGTCACTGTGTGTTTGTTGGGCACCATTTTGACCTATTTTTGTCATTTAAATACCTTCCAGTTTCCTCCATAAACCTTCATACTGATCCATAAAACCTTACNCAAAGGTATAAATGTTGTTGCTTCTTAACAAATTGAATTATGAGATTTTTAAGGCATTTAAATTAAGGTTTTATTCAAAATTACAGAATGTGCTAACTTCCCGTAGTTTCTCCTAGGTTGGATACTTGCAGGCCAGCTAGGCGTAAACTAAGAGATGGGAGAAAGATCCTCGATGTCCAAGGATGGTTAAACTTATAACGAACAGATGATATGGTTCTCACAGGTGTCGAGTCAATGCCGGTCAAAGATGACCACCTATGCTACCACTTAGCATAAAAACAGGACAGTTCTGATTTTGTCTATTTTGATGGATTTGATGGAGGATCTCAAGGGTTGCATATCATTATTATTCTTCTAGATTTGTAGCATTTCCAATTTTTTAAAATATTGTATAAATATTTGATTTTACATATGAGAAAAACCCCTGCTGGATCATAAATGTATAGTTCTGGAATCAAGACTGTGGATTTGATTACTGTGTATGTCCAATTCGATACATGGTGAATGCAATTGAAGTTTAGATATCTATGATTTTCTCTACGTGTGTAAACGAGGCATTGGAGGGCCCCCTTTTCCAAGTCTGCACACCTCTTTTTATATCGTTTCCAGTGGTATGTTTTATTAAATCCTGTAGAATTCGATTTCTTCATTTAACTACTCATACATTGTAGAACGAGTTGGATTGTTTGAACAAGGTTAGAAATTCTGTTATTTAATCATTCACATGCTGTAGGAATGGTTTAGACTGCTTATTCAATATCAAATTGTTGTGCATTGCCTATTCGATGATGAATTATTGAGAACAACTATACATTGTGAATGTCTTCTTGTAAGGGAAATTAATGTTTCACTGCTTTTAATATTGAGATAATAGGCAGAGTATCGTAATCTATATTTTAGGGTTAGGTTTAATTTGTTTTTTTTTCTCAGAACATTTCACATATGAATTGCTGTTTAACTCAGAGATCAAATGAATTTGCTTCTGTAAGGGAGTTTTTGTATTTCAAAGTCACAGCATTCTAGCTTTCAATAGGTTTGTTTCATAGGTAAACTAGATTTTTAATTAGGTCTAGCTTTGAGTCTCTATATTTGGGATATGCCTCTAAGTCTACAAACTCCAGATTGACATAAACTCAAGGTCTAATCTACACTAGTGGATTGGAGCCCTACATTTGGCGCCGTTTCCGAGGAGGCATTTTAGAAGCAGACTTAAGAACTTTAGTTCTCCGATAAAAAGAAAATTTAAAAACACAAAGTAGATTTTAGTTTTATGTCAAGACAAAGAGATGAGAAAGGAAGATTTATCAAAACCCCCCCCAAAATAGAAGTAACAGGAACTTCTTTATCTGATAAAAAAGGATTCATTACAACAGTTGATACTTTTAAAATGGCTGAGGAAGAAACATCAAAAGGGCCAACTGCAGAACAAAGAAGGGAGTATGAGAGAAGGTTAGAAATGGAAAATAAACTAAGACAAGAGAGAAAGGAAGAAGAGAGGAGACATGATAGGGAAGAAGAGAGGAGACATGAAAGGGATGAAAGAGCAGAAGAAGATTAGGAAGCTACCTTTAAATTCCCCATCTTGGACACTAGCATCATTCTAGGGGAAGAGGTAAAGATGAAAAATACCCCACCATCCGTCCTACCAAATTTCTATGGTATGACTTCGGAAGATCCGGATTCTTTCCTATTCGAGTTTGATATCTTGTGTCGAACTTATGGATATACTGATGACACCCACAAGCTTCGTCTTTTCCCTGCTACTCTTAAAGCAGCTGCCTTGAAATGGTTCATGGGATTAGGAGAGCATTCTATAACTAGCTGGGATGAGATGAGGAAAATTTTTCTTAGAAAATATCAGGCATATTGTAGATCAAAGGATTTAGAAGCTGACATTTTCAGAATGTCTCAATAGGAAGATGAAAGCTTGGAAGAGTATCTAGAAAGATTCTCATACAACCTGTAGAAATCCAATTCCTTGACACCTGAGATCATTTGGACAATATTTTTAAAAGGAATAAGAGAAGAATATCTGGATATTTTGAATGTTATGGGAAAAGGTGACATCTCCTACTTACCCTTTGATGAGATACAAGACTTATGTCAGAAGCATTCAAGAGGAAAGGCTAGAAATGGGAAAATGGATGTAACTTCCAAAGTAGCTAAATATGCAACCAGTGGTATCTCCAGAGCTGAGCTTGGGATTCTGTTAGAATATTTTAAGACTAATCTATTGAGTACCTTAGGCACCCAGGTTGAAACATCAAATACCAAGAAAAGACAAGAACAACAAGATCAACAAGATCAAGCCCTGTCTATCTTTTGCCCTAAATGTAGAAAGAAACACCCATTAAAAGAATGTCCTTTAAATATTGTTCAAATTTGTGGCTTATGTACTTCAAATCACAAAACTAATGATTTCCCCAGATTGAAAGAATTGTAAGCAGCTCGAATGGAGGAGAATCAAAGCATGGAGTCTCACTATTTTATGGGACAACGAAGACCTTGGAAGCCACGATTTTAAAGTATGTCTCAAGATCCTATGCAGCAGTTTCATTCAAATTATCAAACTCCTATTCAAAATTCATCGAGTGCACCCATGCCCTGGAAAACTTGGTCTCCTCAATTAGCCCAATCTGCTCCAAATTGGAGAGGGTATACTCATGGTAACCAGACATATCAACAGGCCTATTTACAACCCTATCAACAACCTTCTGCATATCGCCAATACTAGTAGAATCAAGCCCCATTTTTCCAACCACCTAATATTGCTCCTCAACTAGGCCAACAATCTCAACAGCATCAATTGCCATCCAATCAGCCTCCACCTCAGCCAACACAATTTCTAGCCCAGCCAATCCCAAATCCGAATAATAAAATGGATAAACCCATGTATAATGTTGATGATGGATTGGCACTTCCCTACTCAATCCTCCCACTTCAAAATATCAACTTAAGATCTGGAAAAACCCTACAAAAAGAATCTCCTATTATTTTAGAAGAACAAGCAGAAAATGAGAAAACTCCAAAAAAATTAAATATAGAAAAATAACAGTCAGAAAATCACAGTAAAAAAGGGAAAACATTAGTACCTTATATACCTCCCTTTCCAGAAAGGTTGGTCAAAGAAAAACTTTCAATCTCCCTACCTGATTTTGATGTTTTGAATGAGTTAACCAATTTATGTGTCAAAATTCCCCTACTGCAGGCTATAAAGGATATTCCAATCTATACTAAAGCAGTTAGGGAATTATGTCTTAATAAAAGAAGGAAGGATCCATCAAAAATTCATGTGGTAGGCAATCTAGTAGGATTAATGTCTAACACTGTTTTTATTGAAAAGTATGTAGATCCTGGAATCCCAATGGTCACAATTACTATTAACAATTTTTCAATTCCAAAAACATCAATTGATCTAGGTGCTGCCATTAATGTCATGACACTAGAGACAATGGAATACCTTCACTTGAAAAATCTCAGACCAACCACTACAGTTTTGGAACTAGCTGACAGGTCTAAAATCACACCTGAAGGGATCTTAGAAGATATCATTGTTTCTTTAGACTCCTGGGAGTATCCTATAGATTTTATAGTGCTGCAACCAAATTCTAATCTAGGAGGGCATCCATTGATTCTTGGCAGACCATGGTTGGCAACAGCTGATGCTTTCATAGGGTGTAGATCAGGAAGTATGCTCATTTCACATGGGACATAGAGAAAACAAATTACACTTTATCCTTCTGCCCAACAACCTTCTGCATTAGATCAGTTATCATGGATTAATGAGACCAAAGAACAGGAAGAAGAAGTGATTCAACCTGTTCTAAGTATCAATCAGTTCTTTGATTTTCAAGAAGAAAACAATGAAGATTTGCTAGATTACTTCATTGCTGAACCTGATATTTTTGAAGAATTAAGAGACATGCAGTATGCTATAGTAGATCAAGTTTTGGGACAGAATTTTTAGGAAAATTGCATAGTACATTCTCTAGCATTGGCAATTCATGATATTTTTAATGTTCATTCAATCACTGATGTCCAAAGAAAAACAGTTGAAATCAGTCCAGGAAAACATTTGAATATAAGTGCACATCTTACTACATCACAGGAAGAATAGTTGATTACCTTGCTGAATAAACATTCCCATGCATTTTCTTGGGAATACACTGACATGCCAGGAATTCATCATGAAACATGCACTCACCACATTTACACAGATGATAAAATCAGACCTCTCAGACAACCGCAACGTAGAATGAACCCCATACTAAAAGAGATAGTCAAGGAAGAATTGTAGAAGTTATTAAAAGTAGGATTTATTTACCCTATCTCTGACAGCCAATGGGTTTCTCCCTTGGTTGTTTTTCCTAAAAAAAATGGTAAATGGTGAATATGTGTAGATTACAGGGAGTTAAATAAGGCAACATTAAAAGATTATTTTCCATTGCCCTTTATTGATCAAGTGTTAGATGCCTTAGATGGAAAGGAATATTTTTCATTTCTAGATGGTTTCAGTGGATATAATCAAATTAGCATTGCAAAAGAGGACCAGGACAAAACTACCTTTACATGTCCCTGGGGCACATATGCCTACAAGGTTTTACCTTTTGGCTTATGTAATGCCCCAGCTACCTTTCAGAGAGAAGTCTTGGCCATTTTTGTAGATCTAATTCATGAATGTGTTGAAGTCTATATGGACCATTTTTCTGTACATGGAAGTGCCTTTGAGGATTCCTTAGCAAACTTGGAGAAAATTTTAAAAAGGTGTGTTGACTCAAATCTTTCCCTTAGCAATGAAAAGTGTTTTATGATGATGACTGAAGGGATAGTTTTAGGACATCACATTTATTCATTTGGAATAAAAGTAGATCCTGCTAAAATTCAAATCATTGAAAATCTATCTGAACCAACAACTCAAACAGATGTAAGAAGCTTTTTAGGGTATGCAGGCTATTATCGTAGATTTATTGCAAATTTCAGTAAGATAGCTCTGCCATTGTTAAAATTACTTTCAAAGGATGTGCATTTTAAATGGGATACTAACTGTCAATCTTCATTTTAGACACTTAAAGAGAAGCTCTCAACTGCTCCCATTTTAAGGGGACCAAATTGGACATTGCCCTTCCATATTTCTACTGATGCATCTGATACTGCAATAGGGGCCTCTTTGGGACAAAAAGAGCATACCTTGACTTATGCTATCTATTTTATCAGTAAAAATATGACACCTGCAAAATTGAATTATACAGTCACTGAAAAGGAGATGTTGGTAGTAGTTCATGCTGTGAACAAATTCTGTCATTACATTACTGGCTACGAAATTTTTGTCCACACAGATCATTCAGCTTTACGATATTTAATGAATAAATATATCACTAATGGTCGTATAACTAGATGGTTACTATTAATGCAGGAATTCAATATCACTGTTTTAGATCGGCTTGGACGAGAAAATCAAGTGGCAGATTTCTTGTCTCGCTTACACAATACTGGTGAGGTTGTTCCTGTTTTAGATAGTTTTCCTGATGAACACTTGTTTGCAATTTTTGTTATCACTTCTTGGTATGCTGATATTGCCAACTATTTATCATCAAGACAGCTACCTCCATCTATGTCATCTAAAGAAAAAAAAAATATTATTAAACAAAGTGCTAGGCATATATGGGTCAATGGTGATCTCTTTTACATAGGATATGATCTAATTATCAGGAGATGTGTACGACAAGATGAATTTTTAGATATTTTGAAAGCATGTCACGATGAACCGTGTGGTGGCCATTTTTCAGAGAAAAGAACAGCATACAAGATACTCAATTTGGGGTATTACTGGCCTTCTATTTTCAAGGATTCTAAGAAGTATGTTAGGAGTTGTGATACTTGTCAACGGATGGGACGACCAATCTGATATGATGAAATGCCACTCCAACAACAAATCCTCATAGAACCATTTGAAAAGTGGGCTCTTGATTTCATTGGTCCGATTCATCCACCATTACAAGGGAAGAAGTACATTTTGGTATGTACAGACTATGTTACAAAGTGGGTGGAAGCCAAACCATTACCAAGAGCCACAGAACAGACTGTGTTAAACTTTATTTTTGAAGAGATATTTGTCAGATTTGGGGTTCCTAGAGAGATTGTCACTGATCAGGGTGCCCAGTTTACTTCTAAACTAGTGCAGTAGATAGCAGTAAAGTACAATATTAAGCACATAAAATCTACACCGTACCATCCACAAGCCAATGGCTAGGTGGAATCTACAAACAAAACTTTGGAAGGAATCATCACCAAAACTATCCAGATGCATAGGAAGGATTGGTCAGCTAAGCTTACTAAAGCTTTATGGGCATACCGAATCACTTGGAAAAACAGTACTGGTTTTTCTCCTTATCAGCTCGTTTATGGTAAGCAAGTCCTCCTACCTATAGAATTTCAAATTCATACCTTCAAGTTAGCAGCAGATTTGGGGATGAATCTTTCT
This sequence comes from Pseudotsuga menziesii, assembly GCA_001517045.1. Classification (NCBI taxonomy): domain Eukaryota; kingdom Viridiplantae; phylum Streptophyta; class Pinopsida; order Pinales; family Pinaceae; genus Pseudotsuga; species Pseudotsuga menziesii. The sequence continues at coordinate 28,353 of LPNX011215022.1, read as the reverse complement.
GAAGCATAGCAAGAAAGGATACTTCAATTGAATCAACTAGATGAGATGAGACAGGATGCAATAGAACACAATATTTTGATACAACAACAGAGAGCCCAATGGCATGACAAGTTTATCAAAAATAAACAATTTCACATCAGCGACTGGGCTCTATTGTTTGATTCAAAGTTCAAAGACTTCAAGGCCAAATTCACAAGTCATTGGCTTGGTCCATATGAGATTGTAGAGGTATATGACAATGGCTCAGTCAAACTCCAAACAATCGATGATGAAGCACGTACATTTGTGGTCAATGGCCATCAGCTCAAACTCTATACCAAGCCAAGTCAAGATCTTGCTTAATAAAGATCTTGCTTGACTTGAGGACAAGTCAATAAATAGGCCTATGAGGGGGATAAGCATTTCATGCTTTCTATTTTTCTTCTTTCTTGGAACCCTCCAAGTCTTTTTCAAAATGCAGAGGGACCTGACTTCTAGCAAAGCAGAAGGGATCTAAGATAGTTCCAAATTTCTTTTTCAAAATGTAGAGGGACCTGACTTCCAGTTTAGCAGAAGGGACCTAAGATGGCAGACATTTTTAAAAGTAGACATCAGAAGGACATATGTGAATCAGAAACAAATTGCAAACCAGCTACATCAAGCAACAAGCACAGCATAAAGGGATATCAAGCAAATTCTGTAAGGATTTTAATTTTTATGCTTTAAAAGTTGCATGATTCTTGGTTTTAAAGTAATGACATATCTACCTATCCTCATAAGCCTGACTGTCTACTCTATCACCTTCACAATCCATGCCAACATTCCATTTACTTCTCATTATCCTACCCTAGGGGTCAAAATGGTTGTCAAAATCAATCCCAGAAGCAAATTTTCAATGGCCAAAACCTACACTGCATTCTATAAGCAGGGTTTCCTTCTCAACAGGAAGTGAAATGTTTAAAAAAAAATGGAATTCAGATGTTTTTTTATATATATTCATACTCCAGATATTAGTTCATTATGCATTACGTTAAAATATATATGGAATATAGAACATTTGATATAAAGATGTCTGTGTGTATTTCCAAAAGGTGAAAAGAGTCCACTCCAAGTGAAGAAATCCCTTCATTACAACTCATTAATCAAACACTGGGGTATGCAAAGGAACTGAAGCGCATTGTATAGAGATGAAATGGTTCTAACCTTACCTTTAATATTTCTCCTTGAGAATTTGTATCTGAACTAGTGATTGGATAAAAAGTGGCATGTTCAGATAATGATTATAAAGGAAGTGGTTGTATGCCCCCATGAAAATATATAAATGTGCCTGGAAAATCACATTATGAACTGGTGACATTGGGATTCCATATTGAAATGGTCATTCTTCTTTGAACCAAACTTCACTCTTTCATCTGCAAGACCCGATTGCTGTGTAATTCAAAGGCATATAGAGGTAATCTTTTACAGTGAAAAGAAGGCGTGTATCATAGGAAGGATGTGGCCACTAGCTTACTGAAGAATGCATTCGCGCAGGAGAAATCGAAAAGCAATAATGCCAGAGGGGAGGTAAACTTAAATCTTTTGCCAAAGAATTTTCTAGATCAATAGCAATTCTAGTTTCAGAGTATCATTTTGGAATAAGAAAATGTTTACAGAGCTAAAAGTTGCAAGGCTAAGGTTTTCTGTTGCATATTTCTTTTCCTATTAAAGTTGCGAAATGGTATCTAGATTAGAACCAGAGAAATTTGATCCCACTGATATTCATGAGAAATGTATGGAAATTTTTGAAAAGAAACAGTGGGTGACATTTTTTGAAAAGTTTGATGGACACAATGATAATGTTAGCCTAGCCTTTGCTGATTTGTTTGATGGAGAAAGGGCTACAATGGGAAATTTGAACTTCAGACTGTCTGAAGATATTTTGGAACAAATCATTGGCTTACCACAGCAAGGAGAGAGATTCTTCAAAGCCAAACAATTCAAGGAGAAGGCATGGATACCCTTTCTGTGTAGGTTAAGGGCAGGATCAGTGAACTAAAAGAAGGGAATACCAAGGAGCTGGTTGGTTCATCCCTGGGATGAAATAGTCTATATCATCCAAAAATTCATCACCTGTGAAGGCCGATTTAGTATTGTATATCTTTACCATATCAATCTATTGCAGCATTTTAGAGGTGATTGTGAGATTAATATGCCCCATTTCTTATTACAAATTCTTTCCAAGATGGCTGAGGCTGTTCAAAAGCGTGCAGAAGATAAAATGACAAGCCTTTTCCACTGTGGACTCATCAAAATAATAATCACATATGAGTTACAGAAGAAAAATCTGACATGGCAAGAGTTTTTAATTCATAATCAGTTTTAAGAACAAGAAGAGCTGCCTAAAGAAGGTTTGAAAGAAGACAAATTGTTGATGATAACATACCCCAAGGATGGAGAACAGAACCCTGAAGCAACAAGCTCAAAACTGCCAAAGGGGGAAAATAAAGAAAGAGAGGTGTTGATGATCACATATGATGCAGACAACTCTGAGGCAGCAAGCTCAAAATAGCCTCAGAGAAGGATACGAACTAGGAGTGTGATGAAAGAAGAAAGACAGTTTCAAAAGCAAGATCAAATTTTCACTACTTATAAGAGAAAGCCAAGGAAGTATCAGCAAGCTCGAAATAAGTCAGCACTAGAAGAGGATGATGAAAGCCAGTAGAAACAGTATGAATACATACAAACCTTGGAAAGTCAAGAAGAAAATCTAACAGGTGAGACAGGGCGGGTCCATGAAGAAAAAGATATCCAAGAAACTGAAAAGATTTTAGATGAAGTGATAAAGTAGACAAAAAAAATCAATATCTTCTTGGAGCAGCAAGAAAAAGAAAAGAAAAAGCATCCAAGACAGGAAATATTAAATAATCCAGCTTCTCCTTTCTTAGAGCAACAAAATATGGAAGAAGAAAAGAAGGAAGATTCAGTACAAGAGAATGAAGAATTGGGGATGGACACCATTCTGTGCAGCCTCCAATGAAGATGGAAAAGAAGAAAAGTTCCAAAAACAGTGAAAAGATTAAGAGATTGAAACTGGAAGTAAAGGAATTAGAACCGAGGAATGAAAAGTTAAAAGAAAGGAACTGGAAGCTTAAATTTCAAAGGACACGAATCTCCAAGCATGCATATAGATGGTATAAGCAAAATAATATTTACAAAACCAAGTATGAGAAACTGAAAGTCCTTTATGCATCTCGAGCTTCTACAGATGCATCATCTCAGACATGGGATTAAAAGCAGAGGGTCAGCAACAAGATTTTGGTCATGATATAAGCAGGGTCAAATTTTTTTTTGGGATACTTTTTGTGCATGAGGACATGCAACAGCTTCCTCTTGGGGGAGATGTTGGGAACCATTTTGACCTATTTTTGTCATCTAAATACCTTCCAGTTTCCTCCATAAACCTTCATACTGATCCATAAAACCTTAATTTCATTCACAAAACTTTGGTCAAAGGTATAAATGTTGTTTCTTCTTAACAAATTGAATTATGAGATTTTTAAGGCATTTAAATTAAGGTTTTATTCAAAATTACAGAATGTGCTAACTTCCCGTAATTTCTCCTAGGTTGGATACTTGCAGGCCAGCTAGGCATAAACTGAGAGATGGGAGAAATTTCCTTGATGTCCAAGGATGGTTAAATTTCTAATGAACAGATGATATGGTTCTCATAGGTGTCGAGTCAATGCCGGTCAAAGATGACCACCTGTGCTACCACTTAGCATAAAAACAGGACAGTTTTAATTTTGTCTATTTTGATGGATTTGATGGAGGATCTCGAGGGTTGCATATCATTATTAGTCTTCCAGATTTGTAGCATTTCCCATTTTTTAAAAGATTGTATAAATATTTGATTTTACAAATGAGAAAAACCCGTACTGGATCATAAACGTATAGTTCTGGAATCAAGACTGTGGATTTGATTACTGTGTATGCCCAATTCGATATGGTGAATGCAATTGAAGTTTAGAGCTCTGTGATTTTCTCTGCGTGTGTAAACAAGGCATTGGAGGGCCCCCTTTTCCAAGTTTGCACACCTATTTTTATATCCTTTCCAGTGGTATGTTTTATTAAATCTTGTAGAATTCAATTTCTTCATTTAACTACTCATACATTGCAGAACGAGTTGGATTGTTTGAACAAGGTTAGAAACTCTGTTATTTAATCATTCACATGCTGTAGGAATGGTTTAAACTGCTTATTCAATATCAAATCGCTGTGCATTTCCTATTCAATGATGAATTATTGAGAACAGTTATACATTGTGAATGTCTTCCTGTAAGGGAAATTAATGTTTGACTGCTTTCAATATTGAGATAATAGGCAGAGTATCGTAATCTATATTTTAGGGTTAGGTTTAATTTTATTTTTTTTTAATCTCAGAACATTTCACAAATGAATTGTTGTTTAACTCAGAGATCAAATGAATTTGCTTCTGTAAGGGAGTTTTTGTATTTCAAAGTTACAGCATTCTAGCTTTCAATAGGTTTGTTTCATAGGTAAACTATATTTCCAGTTAGGTCTAGTTTTGAGTCTCTATATTTGGGATATGCTTCTAATTCTACAAACTCTGGATTGACATAAACTCAAGGTCTAATCTACACTAGTGGATTGGAGCCCTACAATGTTAACACCAAAAAATTTCCTCATAGCTCTCTATGGTCCAAACCATAGTTATACATCATAGTCCCACCATTATTCCCTTCATTTTGACCTTCATAATTACATTCCACCAAAATTGATCCAAAACATTATTATTCCTCCCCCCATAAATACAGGGAAGAAGGGCATTCATTGCAACATAACCCCACTCTCTCCAAAAAGGAAAAAAAAACATAAATGAGAATGGATCAAAAACCATGGACAAATACCATGCACAATAAAATAACATGGGTCATTACCATGGGTAATAAAATCCTCGATCATACTATAAATAAATTGTGAAAGTCTCCCCACAAACATTCATTGATACATTAATTCCTTAATTTTTTTATCCATCGTAACCTTTCACCACACTATCCCACGTTACACGTCAAGTTCTCTCCATGTAACCCTAGTTAATCCCTTTTCTAGTGACAACTCCTTGCTGGTGATAAACGAAGACCAAGATCTTCGGAACCTACAGACCGTTTCCTCAAACGACTATAGTGGGCCAGTTTAAAGGACTTTTTGTTATTTTATTGCATTAGTTAGATAAAAATATTAAATTGTGGTTGTTGCTTGTTGTAAGTCAAGGTTCAGAAATCCATTGCACCATGAAATATACCCTTCGATATGACTGATATAGGGTAGGTTCTTTTGCATGTAGTAGGGAAGAAATCCCCATTACAATTTTGGTGACCTCATTGGATCGATCCCATTGGATCTCTATTTTTGCTATTTTTGCAGGTGTTTTTGCTGGTTTGTTCTACTTGGGTACCCTTAGTTGTAACAGATATGACCTCCCTATGGCATATCTAAGCCAATCTTGTCACAATGCTTGCCCTCCATGTGGTAGATATGAACCAGTGTTGTCACAATGCTTACCCCCCCCCCATTGTGTGGTATGAAAAGTTCAAATTATTACAGTTAGATTCCGAGTGAGCTTTTTATTGCATTACCCTTCTCAAATTGGTTTAGTTACTGGTGTAAAACAATATTTTTAGGTCTAAAACATTGAGCTCAAAAATTTATTTAGTATTTTGTCAATTGCACATGTATCTGTAATATTATTCAAAATTTGTTTAATAGTTGGTGCTTTGTGGAGAAAACATAAGGTATTGTTATTATTTAGAAATTTCTTTTGTAATTTCCTAGGTGACTAGTCATGTTGGTAGAAGTTTCTTTTTGTTCCCACCTAGGATGGAATATAGCATAATATGCATTTCCCCTCTTTGATGTCTAATAGGTTTCATAGCTTCTTGAATCCCTATATTTGCAATTTTATGAATGATATTTTGATTGCATGCTACTTTTAGGTTGCAAAATGATTGCACTACATTAATAAGAATACATTATTTAGGTGTTTTCTTATTGAGTTCCATGGTGTAGGTAAAGTTACTTCTATGCTCTTATTATCGTATTGGTTAAGGAAGAACCAGAAAACAATAAGACATAATTTATCATTTAGGTGTTTTATTATTGAGTTCCTTTTTGGTTAGGGTAAGCTACATCTAGGCTCTTAACATCATTTTGGTTATAAAATAATTTTACTAATGTCCAATGAAGGACCAAAGTAGGTAAATGGGACTAGGAAATACAATCATTGATACCACTTTGTAGGGATTCCCTAAGTAACCTTGAAAGCATCAAAGGAAAATGAAAAATAAAACCATATTAAGAAAAATAACATTAACTAAATATTACATCAAATAAGAATAGAGAGGAGGGAGTACAAGAGAAGATACTCCCTCCGGTTCTGTAAGACCAGATAAAGTTAGAGGGAAAAGAGGAAAAATTCTTTGGCACAGAACCAAGTACTGTTAAGGATCCAATAAAATTTAAAATGATGTTTTCTAGTGAGAGTCTAGGATTGGGAGAACATGGCTAGATGTTTCTGGGAGTTAGATTAGATACTTGAGTAGATATTTTCCTTGTGCTCATATCCCAGAATGTGGTGTGGATTTGGATTTAGATGGGATCTATTTAAGAAATGAGACAATCTATAAATTTCACTTGACAATTCAAGGGAAAATATACTAAACTATGCCAATAAGTTTTAACCCTTTATGGCAACCTTATAATGGAAAACATATATCTTAAATCACTTATGATAGATATAAATACATATGCAAATATTCCCTATCTTATTCAATATAAATGTTAAATCAGTTAACCAATTCATCCTTTAATTATGTCAAATATGCAAGACATATTAGTGCTAGAAATTACAAAATATGAAGAAATAGATGGATAAAAAAGAAATCTACAATTACACATGTATTGGACAATTGGAAATTTCATATCTCTACATAAAGGTGAAGTTTTTGATCATACAGTAGCCTTAGCTCAAGGCTAGTATAATCCTTTAGCTATCCAAAATCTTATTTAGATTAAAACATTGAAAACCATATCTCAACCATGGATCTTCAAAAAGTTAGCAACACACAAGCATGTCCTTGAAGGAAATATGCCCCTTTTTTCTTTTTCCCTTCAACAAGTACAACCTAGTGTTCACTATTGAAAATGCTCCAATCAATTTAATAAGAAAATGCTTGATTATTGAGATGTTAGCTTGTTTGTCTAATTACATAATGAAAAACTCATAACGGAGGTTGAACCCATATGATATAAGTTCTCAACTTCTATCTTTCCTTCAAAAAGGCTACATGAATCCTTGTTCAAAGTGTTCGCTTGCTAGTTGTGCTCCTTATATATATCCTTTATAGAAATAGAAGTGAAACCTCAAATCATTTGAGTGGCTATTTGATCATGTGAATGAGGTTTAGATGTGAGAAAATAAGAAGTTATTTTCCCAATGAACAAATAATTTGGAACTTGAGAATGTTTATAGATTGGTAATGTCATTTTCCTATGCCAAATATAATTAAGTTGTCACACTACATACTCCTTCATAATTATTGGTGTTCAAACTAGTGCCCTTTTTAAAGATAATTGATTAATTAATGTAGAATAGGATACCACCTACACTACTATACTCAAGCTTACCTTTTTGTGCTCAATCATAGAAATAGCGTGGGGGTAATATTCCATATGAAAGAGGTGAGACAACCTTTTATGCTTTTGAAATCTAAGTGGAACCTATTGGAAGGGGTAATTTGAACATGCAAATAGTTAATATTGGATGGGATGCACACTTGGAAACCATGTCTTAGTTGTGTGTTATCTGTATACTCCAAAGAATGTGCAAAGGAAGAGTTGGACTCATTGTAGTCTTCACATGCTTAAACTAATTATTCCAAGATTCCAAGAGAGTGGAACCCCCCCATTTCAGACATTTCCCTATTCAACTGTGTGCACACTAGACCTATTTTGGAAAATGGAAGGAAAAAATATGAGATATTGATTCAGCGTTACTTTTGCATAAATGGAATATGTTGGGGCATATCTTCCCCCTTTTAATTAGATTGTCTCACATCATGATTTTGTTGTGTAGCGCCATCTAGGTCAAGAGAATTATCTTTAGGGGGGCGATTAACTTACACATTCATTTCCACCACCAAGGATTCCTTTCCTTGACATCAATAGTCATTTGTATCCAAGATTTACTTTGTTTTTTTTGTCCAAATAAGTGAATCAAATAGTTAATTTTTGTTCTTTCAGCCATTATTTTACAGTATGGCCGCCCCTTGTGATATTATACTTACAGGTGCTAACTATTTCTCATGGGAATCTCGTATGGAGGATGTTCTGTGAAGTAGGGTACTTTTCAGGATAACCTCAGGGAAAGAAACGGAACCCACTGATGATGATAAGAAAATTAAATGGGCAAATAGATGTGATGAAGCTCGTGGATTAATTGGGATGTTAATCTCTACTAATTTGCAATTCCACATATCTGGAATTGATGAACCCGATTTAGCTTGGGAAAAGTTGGAATCTGTGTTTGGTAAACACAATGAAATTCAGGGTCATCAACTTGAGAATGAGTTGATTTCCTTGAATCGAAATGATTTTTCATGCATTCAAGACTATTTATCTAAGTATAAAACTCTTCGACTCTTATGTGCAGAATGCAAGATTAAGAAAGAAGACAAACAATGTATTTATCATATTCTTTCCAAAATTGGACCTTCATATTCTATTTTTGTATCTACATTCTATTCCATGAAAGAATCATTGAATGCAGCTAGCTATCAAGAGCCTAGTCTTGAATCCTTTTGTGATTTCTTAATTAGAGAGCAAGATAATCTCATTCATCTTGGAATAATTAACAATACAGATACATCTGGGAAAGCCTTATTGTCCCAACAGAAAGAAAATTCCAAGCCTCCCAAGAAACATAATTTTTGTAATAATAAGCCAAACAACAAGAGTCGCAAACCCTCTCAGTCAACTCCTTCTTTAAAAAATGACAAAGGATCCAAGCAAAAAGGAAAGAAGACTGAGCGTCATTGCAATTTTTGTGGGAAAGATAATCATGACGAATCTAAGTGTTTTAAGAAGATGGAAGCCTTGGAAGCAGCAATGAAGAAGCACCACATCAGCCTAGATTCATCTTCAGAATCTAACTCTCATGGACATGCACTTTATGCTTCTGGTTACTCTTATACGACATCTTCTTCTTCTACTTCAATTGAATGGTTCATTGATTCTAGAGCATCTTATCATATGGCTAAGGATCAAGCCATATTTTCTACTATGCATGAATGTAACATCAAAAAAATATTTGTTGATGATGATAGATCTCTAGGTGTTGCAGGATCTGGAACAGTTCCAGTGGAAAATGGTCATTTTAGTGATGTACTATGTGTTCCAAAAAATAACTGCAATTTGTTATCAGTCTATCAAATTACTCATTCAGGTGAAGGTAAAATGGTGACATTTAAACTTCACCAAGTTGTAATCAAGGATTTTAAAAATCCTCAAAATGTCCTTGCTACTAGAACTGTTGATGATATTACCAGGTTGTACAAATTTAACAACTTTGGGTCATCACCTTTTCCTTCAGTTTTTGTTGCTCATAGTGATAACTTGAGCAAACTTTGGCATGAGCGATTTGGTCACTTAAATTATCGCTCATTGAAACAACTATGTAAATACAATATGGTGATAGGTCTTCTGATGGTATCTTGCAAGGATGGTATTTGTTTCGGTTGTGTACTTGGAAAACATCATCGGGATAGTTTTGACAAATGTGCCCCTTGGCATGCCTCGGTTCCTTTGGAGCTTGTGCATAGTGACTTGTGTGGTCCTCTTCCATCTGCATCCTTTTCTAGTTTCAAATATTTCTTAACTTTCATTGATGAATACTCCAGACGCACTTGGGTTTACTTCCTAAAACTTAAGATCGAAGTATTTAACATGTTCTTGGCCTATAAGGCCCTTGTTGAAAAACAATCTGGTCATCAAATTATTAAGTTAAGATCTAACAATGGAGGAGAATATATTAACAACAAGTTCACTACTTTCTGCACTGAACAAGGAATCCAACAACAACACACTGTTCCATATACACCACAACAAAATGGTGTAGCTGAACGGAAGAACCGCACTTTAAAAGAAATGGCTAATTGTATGATCCAATCTAAGGGACTAAGTCTTCAATATTGGGTTGAGGCCATAAATTGTGAAAATTATATAGTTAATCACACACCCACTAAATTTTTACAAGGTATAACACCGAAAGAAGCATGGGGTAAAATTAAACCTGATGTAAGTCACTTTCGTGTGTTTTGTTGTGAAGCATGGGCTCACATTCTGGATGAAAAATAGAAAGCATTGCAGCCTAAAAGTGAAAAGTGAATATTTGTTTGATATTATGAAGATGTAAAAGGTTATAGACTTTTTCAGCCCCATTCACATGATATAATCATTAGAAGAGTGTTAAATTTGATGAAAATCTCTTGGCATGCGAGCCTAACTTGGCGGGTGTGCCATCTTTGGCCTACGAGCCTGATTCGGTGATTGTGCCTTCTTCTTTTTATTCCAACTTCCTTGACAGGTTTCCAACTTCAGTTTCTGATGATGACAGTGAGGATGAAAATCCACCTCTTCCTATTCATGTTCCTCCAATTGCATCAGCACCAATACTTCATCGATGGGTCCATTCAACATGTGAAGCAACTGGTGATCTTGCCGGTGATCCTAGAGATCAACATCGAACACATTCTCAGTTTTAGCAAGCCTCTTCTCTTTTGGCTCAAGTTTCCAAGAATCATGATCCAGAAACTTTTGCAGAAGCTTCAGGAAATCCAGATTGGGATGCAGCTATGGATGAAGAATATCATTCCTTAATGGCGAACAATACTTGGGATCTTGTTTCTCTTCCAAAACGAAAAAAAAATTGTCACATGTAAATGGGTCTACAAAACTAAGTATGCATCAGATGGAAGTATTGAAAGACTTAAGGCAAGGTTAGTTGCCAAAGGTTTTTCCCAAGTTGAAGGGATTGACTATAATGAAACCTTTTCTCCTGTCGCAAAAATGAATTCCATCCACCTTGTTCTTTCCCTTGTAGCCTTACATAACTGGGAATTCCATCAAATAGATGTCAAGTCTGCCTTCTTACATGGTGATTTACATGAGGAAATTTACATGGAACAACCTCCTAGATATGTTCAAGATAACTCTAGCCTTGTCTGTCTTCTTAAGAAATCCTTATATGGCCTTAAACAAGCTCCTAGAGCTTGGTATGCCAAAATGGATAACTTTCTCCTTGACACTGATTTTTCTAGATTCCATTCTGACCCCAATGTCTATACCAAGAAAGTAGGAAACCATCTCATCATACTTGTTCTTTATGTTGATGATCTTATCCTTACTGGTAGTGACCCTAAACTTATAACCCATGTGAAATCCAGTCTTAAGAAAAATTTTGAAATGTCAGACTTAGAACATTTGCATTATTTTCTTGGTCTCCAAGTCTTGCAAACCAAAGAAGGAATATTTCTTTCCCAGTCTAAGTATGCTTGTGACCTTATTCGTCGCTTCCACATGGAAGATTGTAAACCAGCCCCTTCTCCCTTCCAATCTGGAGTTAAAATTTCTACCACTTGTACTTCCCCTAAAGTAGATGCCACCTTGTATCGTCAGCTTGTTGGTAGTATTTTATACTTGACTCATTCACGTCTTGACCTTTCCTTTGCCATTGGTCGTGTTTCCCGTTATATGAAAAATCCTCATGAAAGTCACTGGAAAGCAGTAAAAAGAATACTTCGATATATTCGAGGTACAATTCAGTTTGGGATTCATTACAGTACAGGGGGGAAACCTTTGTTGGTTGGTTTCACTGATTCAGATTGGGTCGACGATCCTGATTATCGGAAGTCTATTGCAGGTTATGTTTTCAGTTTGGGATCTGGACCTATCACTTGGGCTTATAATAAACAACAAGCACTTGCTCTTTCTTCAGCAGAAGCATAATATCAAGCCGCAGTTAATGCCAGTCAGGAAGCTTTATGGCTTCAACATATCCTTTCAGAGTTTGGATTCGAGTACCAACAGCCTACTCCACTTTGGTGTGATAATCAAGTGCCATCAAGTTTGCCAAAGATCTAGTTCTACATCAGTGCAACAAACACATTGAGCTACACATGCACTTCATCAGAAATCTTGATCATGATCGTGTTCTTGAAATTCCCTATTTCCCTACAGATGATCAAGTTGTAGACATCTTCACCAAGTCTCTTACAAAAGTGAAGTTTTCTAAACTTCGATCTATGTTAGGAGTTCAGGAATGTGTCCTTAAGGGGGGATAGGCTATAATGCCTCCTTCCTTCTCCTAATAGTGTCACTTTTGTAAATCCTTCAATCCTATCCCAAGTTGTTCTTAAGGGGGGATGTTAGGATATATAGACACTTATGAGTTAGTTAAGATCAACTTGTATAATATATCCGTTAGGTAAAGTGTGTTTATTTAGTATGCATTTGTAAATATTCGAATCCGACAATCACGATATGTTCTAGACATAGAGTGATCTGACGGTTCAACTTCTCTTAGATCATACCTACCATTGATCCATGGCTTAACACCTGATTGGTCTATGATCTCTATTTAAAGAGCATAGAGGGTCCTTGGCTAGTTGATCGATTATGAGAAGCTCATGTAACTTTCTTTCTTTTGCATAATAAATTGCTCCAAGTAGCTATTTGGCTGGGGCCATGGACTGTTTCCCTCTCGAGGGTTTTAACCACGTGACAAACATCGGTGTGTTGATCTATGATCTATTTGTGTGAAGTGGTTGCTCAAGGTGTTTGGTCTTTTGGGAGTACCCTGTGTACTTGAACACCATTTCCCTACTGTTTCACCTATATAAAACAAAGTTTCCACACAAATATTGTATTCTATTACTATAGTTGTTTCCTTGTTCTTTTTAGATTTTTTTTAACAATAAACAAGGGATTTAAGGTTGAACTAAACTTTATCAAGCGCAAGCACCATGATAATACCCTAGACTCATCACAATGAGTCTCACTAGGGGGTGTTTGGACTAGGAGTTGGATATGAGTGCCATCAATATGTTTTTTGCATCGTGAATGAATACCAATGTCTTGAGCATACTTGTGGTAGGGAAACAAAATAGTAGAACACTTAACATTGGTTGGAGTAGGGATGTATTATCCTTAACCCTAAATAGGGATTCTCATGCTCAATGCCATTAATGAGTCATCGAATATCCACATTTGACCATCTTTTATGGTTAAGAAACACCTCCAAGGGTGTTGTGGGTTCCATTATTAGGTTAGTTGTGCATTGATAATGTTTCTACATGTTTATTAAAGGTCATAGGATTAAATCAATGGAGCGTTTTTCCTAAATGATTCCTTGTTGAGATCAATTTCCATGAACAATCCCTACTACCCATAAAGATTCTATAGTATAGAGTTGAATGCATCCATGAATGAACACGTCAGACTCGTGTTTGGTATATTCTCCATATAAGAGGGATATTATCATTGTCATTAAACCACAAGATGTGTCATGAATGAGAATATATCATGGGATAACATCATGAATCATTCTCTTATCCATGTTCAGGGTTCTTTAGAATCGAAGTGCAATATGGGTGCAATGAGTAGGTTTGTGAATGGAAACAATATTTGAGGTATAAACATGGTTAAGGGGGGCTACAAGGGGCTTAAAAACTAAATGGAGTTCTTCTAGAGTTATAAGACTGTGGTCAATGGATAAAAACACTTGTGCCTTAGGCCCTAATTCTATTTCTTAGGCTTAATCACCATGAACAATACAAATAAACCATAAGAAAACCCCCTCTTAGGTATTTGGCATCAATATTTGATACAGATTCCATTAGGTGTGGTGTACTTAATCATGTGGATTAGTATGGTAGCAATATAAACATAAATAGATAATGTGATAATTCCAATAATCACATTAACACAACACAGAGAATAAGAAAGATAAATTCAATAGAATTGGACCTTATATTTATGATATTCAAATAAGGAAGCAATGTTCACATGCCTCTTAAGGATAGGTTACCTTACACATGAGAAAATATTTAATACAATAATTTCTTAACAATCCATTCACAACCTTGTGGCTCTTTAAATATGCTTTCAAGATACAAAACCCTAACTACTTAACATGGTCAAATAATAGTATTAAGTACCAACTTTATGTTGGGACTTAATTAATAGCGATACCTTGGTCCATTCTTGCATTGATTGTTGACTACTAACTACTCATCCTTATTCAAAAGAGACGGTCATATACATTACTTGACTAACTCATAAGGTAAAGTTATTACAATATGACCCTAGCATTCCCTCCCCCTTCAAAATAAATGTTGTCCTAATTAATGTTGAAGGTGTAGAAATTGTTGTAAAACTCTAGCATTCCCTCCTATCTTTTTATTCTACATTAAAACTTCTTTGACTATGTGCCTCTACAATTGTCATTCCCTAGAAACCAATAATTATATCAGTTGGATCCAAATGGAGGCATCCTCATCAAAATTATTGCAATCATTAGAGGAAATTTCGACCTAAAATGGGTCTTAGGAAAATCCTTGTCATAATTGGTTAGACAATCAAAATTCATTAAAATTTTAAATCGATGTCAATATGACTAGGAACTTTAATCTTCCATGGCAATTTTTAATTATTCAATTTGAGTATAGGTTGAATTTTTTAATAATCTAATTTACTTACCCTAGATATGAATGTTGGCCAAGCAACCCAAAATTTTAATAAATATCAAAAATTGAATTAATGTTTTAGCCCCTATAAATGTCAAATGGCCCAAAATTATATTAAATATTAAAAATAAATTAATGTCTTAGCCAATGTATTATAGGCCAATTAACCCAAAATTATATTACATATTAAAAATAAAATTAATTTTAACTCCTGTATTAGGATGAGTGACCCAAAATTATATTAAATTTAAAAAATTAATATATTAGCCTCCATAATTTAATATCAAAATATTATTAATAAAACATGACATTAAAACATTAACAAAAATTATTAAGTTGTTTATTTCTAGTGTGAAAGAAAAATTGGGAATTTCCACTTATATAACATTAATAATTTAACTATTCACCCAAAAAATGGAAAAGAACACTAGATAATTATTAATATTTTCAATTGTTTTTATGGAAAACTTAAAATTATATATCATGTTTAGTAATAATTACTTTATTTTAAATATTAAATCTTTAAATTCATTTTTTTTTTCAAACTCCTCAAATTGAAAATATAGCGCTAGAGAAACCATGCACCCAAATTTCACGAAAATTTTGGCAGATATTTTTCTTATTCTCATCATTTGAGTAAGAAGCAACAGGTAAGTTGTTAAATATCGAGAGCTAGGCGCAACAATAGACCCAATAGTTTAAGTTACAAACCTAAATTCTCCATACCCATACCTTCATGATCGAGGTTCAAAAGCGAATCAAAACACGATTCCACGTACAAATGATTGCGATGAATAGTCTAGTGTTCTTTATTGTAGATATTATGTTGGACAAGAAGCACTATACAATATTCAAGTAGGTAGGGATCTAGAAATTGAAGGTTAATCAAAGGATGGCCCAATAGTTTTCGAATTTCGGCACTAAGGTTGGATGTATTGTTCCGCAATGTTTTGCTGCAATTAGTTTTAAGTGTAGAATCGATCATTCGATTGGATTACTGTAGAAAATGCATGAAATACTTAAAAACTTGGTAACTCATCTCATCTCTCTTCAACTCAAATACTTGAAATATGTTTTCGATTAGGATTCTCAATATTATTGACAATATAGATAGCCTATAGAAGATAAATTATAATTCTCAAATGGACATGCAGATCATTGGAACATGTATATTAGCAACTTCATCATAGCATAGATTTTCCTTTCTAGTGAATTTGATCCACTTATTTGGAAACAAAAATAGAGTAAATTTTGGATACAAAGTTAAAATGACTATTGATGTCAAGGAAATGAATCCTTGGTGGTGGAAATGAATGTGGAAGTTAATCGCTCTCCTAAAGACAATTCTCTTCACTTAGATGGTACTACAAAACAAAATCATGATGGGAGACAATCTCATTAAAAGGGGGAAGATATGCCCCAACATATGCCATTTATTAAAAATTAACGTTGAATCAATATCTCATATTGTTTCCTTCCATTTTCCAAAATAGGTCTAGTGTGTAGGAAGTTGAAAAGGGAAATGTCTAAAATGGGGGCTCCACTCTCTTGGAATCTTGGAATAATTGGTTTAAGCATGTGAACTCTACAATGCATCCAAATATTCCTTTGCACATTCTTTGGAGTATACAGGTAACACACAACTAAGCCATGTTTTCCAACTGTGCATCCCTTCCACTATTAACTATTTACAGGTTCAAATTATCCCTTCCAATATTTTCCACTTAGATTTCAAAACCACAAAAGGTCGTATCACCTCTTTCATATGACATATTAATCCCAATTAAGGGATAGGAGTCTATTTTCAAATCTGGGTTAACGGATTAGGGTATTGGATGTCGCTGAATACCTATATTTTGTATTGTGAGGATTTATAATGAGATTGAGAAAATAGGAGGTGAGGCTCCAAGGTTTGCAAGTTTTCTCGGTTAAGGGTTTCCAAGGTAGATATATCTATTTATGTGTGAATGCTATGGTGTAATATCTATTTTGCTTAAAAGAATCTGCATGCTTTGCTTCTCTACACATGTTTAAAACTTACACAATATGCTCCTCTATAGGATAGTAATGCAGTGTGATAGTCTTGTCATGCACTAGTTCCTGAATGTAATGCATGTGTACTTCAATATGCTTTGATGCTTCTGAACTGGATCTAGATATATTTATGGTAGTCTGATTGTGAAAATATATGTCTATTGAAGGTGAATTACGAATCCCAAACTCTGTCAATATGCCATGTAGCCAAACTACCTAAATAGTTGCATTGACAACCCCCCTATGCTCTGCTTCTGCTGAAGAGAGTGCAAGAGCTACTTGCTTCTTGATGGACCAACAAATTGACCCAGATCCCAACAAAAACACAAAACCTAAAGTAGATTTCCTATCATTCCCATCTCAATCCCAGTCTGAATCAATGTAGCTAATGAGCTCTAACTGTGCATCAATTGAATAATGGATCCCATAGTCTCTAGTACCCTGCATATAGTGCAAGATGCACTTTGTTGTCTTCTAATGCATCTCATGTGGCTCTTGCATGTATATTGAAGCAACACTCACAACATAAGATAAATCTGGCCTGGAATATATGAGGTATAGTAGGATCCCAATGAGTTGTTTGAAAAGAGTGTTTCCAACTAATGGTGTAGAACCACCTTCTATCCCGATTCCAAATAGGAAGGGAAAAGGTGTTGCTTTATAGTCTTCCATGTGGAATATTTTAAGCAAGTCCGATGGATATCTAGACTGTGAAATCATGATTCTTGAAGTCTTTTGACTAAATTTGAGAACAATGAATTGTTTCAACAGTCCTAGATATGTCATAGCGAATGCTTCACTCAAATATGACTTGATGCTTCTCAATCTAGCAGCAGAGCTGCTAGCAATGAGCAAGTCATTCACATATAGGAAAATAAGCAACAATGAACCCCCTTTCTGCTGCATGTAGAAATTGCATTCAAATTTGCATCTCTCAAATTTCTGTGACATGATAAATCCATCCATCTTGGAATAACATGCCCTTGGGTCTTGTTTGATCCCATATGGAGATTTCCTCAGTTTATAGACTAAGGATGAATCTTCAATGTACCCCCCAAGTTGTCTCATATAAATCTCCTCTTTCAGGTCACCATGGATGAAGGCACTCTTCACATCCATGTGATGTACTTCCCACCTCATTGAAGTTGCAACTGCTAAGACTAGTATGATGGAGTCCATTATTTCTACTGGAGCGAATGTCTCATTGTAGTCCAGGCCATGGAATTGCGAGTATCCTTTCTCCATCAACCGATCCTTGTACTTGGTTGTGGTTCCATCAGATGTTATCTTGGTCTTGTAGACCCATTTGCACTAGACTAACTTCCTCCCAGGATGCAAGGTGACATGATCCTAAGTTTTGTTGTCCTATAGCGAATCAAAATCCTGATCCATAGTTGCTTTCCATATTGTATCATGGAAAGTCTCTTTGAATGATTGAGGATATGATCCCATCATCATGAAACACCTCTCTAGGAGAAGTGTATTTGAATGGGAGAGTGCAACATGTTCATTATGATACTAGGACCTCATTCTTCTTCTGTCATTTAGATACCCAATAACATTACCAACTGCTTTAATGAGATTTTGGGCCCATTTAGGCTTCTAATTTGGAATAGGCATTTGATCTGGATCTAGATATTCTTTAGGTTCAATCTCAATATCAATATCATGTTGGTCTTGTTCCTCATCTTTTGAATATGAAACATTAGACAACAAATCTGTAATATCTCTTGTTTTGACCCCAGTTGCATTAAAAGATACATGATGTGTATATTGTAATTAATCGTGGTGTGGAGCTAAAGGCAAAATCCCCACTATTGATTTGGTTGTGTTATGTTTTGGCAATTGGGATTGTTGCCGATGGTATATCGTGGTATCCGACACATAATAGTTTTGGCATCATGTAAATATGCACATTAATTAAAATGAACCTACAACCAGCTACATCGGTGCAACGTTAATGAAAAGGGCATGATTTTCCTAAGGATAAGGGGTGGGGGGGGAATGTTAAACCTTGGACCTATGGGGAAAATCCATGTGTCAACCACCCNGTCTATTAGTTGGGAGCAGTTATTGCTGAGTAGTGGTGGGTGTGGCAGGGTTGTCAGTCCTTGCCCAGGTGCCCACTCCACCAGCGGACTCTTCCTCTTCACATCGCTTGGACAGAGGGGCAACGTTCCATTCTCTCCACTCTCCCGCGATTCCACTCTTGAGAGGTTTTGGTCTTGCTCATTCTCACGTAGGGGGTCGTTCTCTCATCCTCACGCGCAGGCAGATATTGGGGGGATCATCTTGCTAGAATCCAAACTCGGTTCTTTTGGGTCATTCTCCAGTCTGTGTGTTGAACCCTGTCAGGTAGAGGTTGCGTTCTTCCCTCTAGGCAGTTTTGGGAGCTCACGGTTGTCCTTTGGATACATGTGGTTTTTACTATGAGTTTGGGCTTCTCCCGTTGTTTCAGTGGTAAAAAGAGTGGCTGTTGTTCCTTCCCTGGTTTTGGGTTGCTGTGGGTGCAATCATCTTTTGGGTTGTTGCTGAGTTGTTTTGGCCAATCTAGGGCCAAGAACAACTCTGAATCGCCTTGTTTGGCTTGAGCTACATCCACCATTTTGGGGTGTTACGCTGTTTCCTTATGTCTCTTCACAGAGCTGTGAACTGATTTTGTTTTACTGCGGGTATGCAGTGGTTGGTCTTCGGACTGTGTGGAGTGGGATTGAAGGCTAGGTATGCTGAGAAACCTGGGTTTGGGAGCCACATAGAGAGAGTTAGATGGATGGATTTCTTCTCCACAACCCTGGAAGAGCACTGGCAAGGGAAGTTAGGGCCTAAGGGACTGTGAATCAGATCAGAAGGGACTAATTCCTGGTGTCGGGTGTGTGTGGGTGTCTTAGAAGTCAGGCTAGCTTTGGTGTAGGCATCCTTAGATTTTCCATGAGCGTACCAGTTTAGCATCAGTCTTTCCTAGCTCCTTGATGGCCTGATAAACCCAAGTGTGTTAACTTGGATGTATTGTGTATCCTTGGCTGTGTAAGCCTACTTAGTCCCTTATTCCTTGGGGAATGATGCCCAGCTCGGGGGTGGAAGTGTTGCTAAGAGATTGATGAGCATGCTGGCTTATGGTTGGGTGGAACGTTGCAGCGATGTAGCTGGTTACAGGATGAGTTCTTACAAGATGAGTATTCTTGACCATTTCATCTCTGCAGTTATATCTATTATTAATGAATAATGATGAACATGTTGATGCTCGAATGTATGTTTGCTTCTACTTTATGTTGAGTAATTATGCATCCTTGCATGTTTTTTGTTTTAAGCATTTTATTTCAGCATTATATGCATGTTCTTGTTCATGGGGCTAGTTTCCCAGACGTTTGATGGTTCGGTAGCATCCTCTTCATCGGTCAGAGGGTCGGGGACGTTACAGTGTAGTATCAGAGCTCATGTTGCAGCATGGGCTTGAATGGGCTGTGAAGATGTAGTGATAGAGCCATCATTGCAGCATTTGAGACTCAGAGGGCCATGAAATATCAGCTAGCAGAGACAGGTTTCCTTCTACCCAGCAAAGATCAGAAATTATGATAGAAAATTTTCTGGAAAAATTTTGTTGAAAATTTCTAAGTGACAGGCCGTCGACACATCGGAAGACTTAGTGGGAAGCCCTTCCGATGCAGCGAACGGATTAGTCTAACGACCGTCCCATATAGACCCCGGTGACGGTGAAGACTAGTCTATTTGATCGACGAAATTTAGAAGAAGTCTGAGCTGATACATCGGCAAAAATTAGCGGTTTGGAGCAACGATAGTTAGTTGATTGATTGGCAAAGTATAGCTGAGAGAACCGCCGATGATACGACGGCGAAGGAAGAAAATTGTGAAATTTCTCTACGTGTTCATCGGCCATTGGCGAAAATTAGTGGAAGTTGGAGCCGCAGTTTCAACAGAGAACAACTGAACACCGCCGAAACGCTAGCCCCTTTTAGTTGAAATTCCTTCCAAAAGAGGCCATCAGGCGATCAACAGAGTTTAGTTGTTTGGATCGGTGACAATTAGCTGATCGCGCAGCCGACGCAGAGCCCGGAGGAAAAATCTTCTAAGTGTTGAAAATTTTGGAATTCGGTGAAGTTCAGAAGTTGTCAGCGATCGGCGGAAGAAAGAAGATGCAGACGCCAATACCTTGGCTCCGTATAGCTAAATATCACCGAAACGACGACAATAATTAGTTGTTCGGATCACCGATAATTAGGTGATGGAAATGCCGATACGTCGGGAGGAAAAAGGTGAAGGCGTTGAGGAGAAAGGAGGATTTTTCGCCGAAAATTAGATGATGAAAGAATTGATGATACGTCGGTGGAGGATAAAAGATGTAAGCACTGAAACGATGGCAGAAAAGACAGGAAGTTAGTTGGCAAAGCCACTGACAGCGGTGGTGGGAAGAAGATTAAAGAGAAAATTTCAAAAAAATTCTAAGTCATGAAACCATCGGTGATCGGTGAAGTTTAGAGGTTTGGATCACTGATGATTAGGCAATGAAGTCATCGAAACGTCATCGCCATTGGCAAAGTTTATAAGATTGGAGCGTCGTTCGGCGGAAGTTAGTTGACAGAACCGCCGAAATGTCGTCTCACTTAGTCGGAACCATCGGCGAAATTTAGAGGATGGAGCTGCCAATGCGGCAACGGACTTCGGAAGAAATTAGTTGTTTTGGTCACTAATGGACATCAGAAAAATTTAGCTGTTTGTGTGTCCACCATTGTGACTATCTAATGGACTATCCTTCCAACGGATAGAGGCCCCAACCGCCGATGCCACAGTGGTTAGTTGTTTCAACATTCGATGATTTATAGTCCGCGGAACCCATAGTGGAATTGATACCCACCGTTGCGGCTGCCTAGAGAACTAGCCGCCCGATGAATAGTGCTCCTGATCGCCGCTACTGTGTCCTAGTTCGTTTCATCGTCGATGCCACAGGGGTTGACTATTCCGACCATCGACAGGGTTAGGGTTGGGGAAGCCACAGGGAGTTTACTGCCCACCATTGCGGCCGCCTAAGGGACTATTCCCTCGATGCATCGTGCATCCAATTGTTGATATGCAACAAACCTTGGCCTCGCCGATAAATGGTCTGGAAGGCTCACATCGAAAAACTATAGTCGATGGAACCACCGATACGGTGGAAAATTATTGCTTATAGGGTCGTCGATGAGCGTCGGAGAAATTTGTTGCTTAGATCGCCAAAGTGTTGGAATTTTAGATGGGATGAGACCCGATCTGAAAAAGAAATTCTTGGGTTTTCCAGAGGGATTTCTCAGCGATTTTCAACTGTTTTCAGGGATAAGAAAGAAAAAAAATTATAGGTGGCTGAAGTTAGCATTCCAGACCAAAAATACAGTTGTGTGTTTTGCCTAAAATTGGTGAAAATCATCATTTTAGAAGTGGTGTGGTTTTCACACCCAAGGTCAGAATGAAGCATGTGGATAGGCGTTGGAAAGCTTATTCAGCAGGGAAAAAAGGAGAATCACCAGAATTTGAATGTGGAGCAGAAAAGTACTAGTGATTGCTTGAAAAATAAATGTGTTGCTGTCAATATGGACAAATCCGAGAATTGCATGCCTAGAAGTAGCAAGGACTATGAAGTCAAACCAGCTGTTGTGTAGAAGAGGAGTTCCATGCAAAGATGAGGGACTTGAAAAGGAAAATTTCCTTAAACCCTGTCTTGCTAATTATAATTACATTTTATAAGTTTTGTACATAAAATGTATGATGATATGCCTTAGATGCATAGGATATTACATGTTGGTAATAGTAGTGAGAATTATACATCTATAATGAACCACTAATGGTAATTATTGAATTCGTGTTGGAATTAGTGGGAAAACCAACGACAACATGGACATGGCTGAATATGTTGTTGATGATGACAAATGTGACCAGAAACCCTATGGAGAAAGGGATAAGACAACAAGTCCATAATCAAAAGTTGGTGAGAGAATTCTGCAATCTCATGCAAGAGACCAACAAAACTGGTAATGTCAAAGGTGTAAATAGGATCCATGCAGGTAATGGTTTGATTATAACAATTGCATGGAGTGGTAAAAGCAAGAGGTCTCATACCATGTGGGTATTTGAAATTTATACTACATTCATACAGAAATGTATCATGCATGTATATGTTGTTATGAGCTTAGTAGCCCAAAGGAAGTAAGTACTGATGGTCTTGATTATAGTAATGCATCCTATATGAAGTAGTCATGGTTAGGCCATGCATGGTATGTTTGAATGCATAGTATTCCTAAATCAATGCAAGGTAGCGTTGAGTGGATATGCATTAAAAGATTTCATAAATCTTGTGGTTATGCATTGAATAGATGCATATGAAAAGTGCGAATAAATGTTGTAGATATGCATACATAAGTATGGGTGCAAATGTTGTGATGCATTGCATGAATGCATCGAGACAGTTCATGTGTCATTATGAATAACTAATGGTTGTAATGATGAATTGATGATAATTCTGGAACCATTTCAAGAGCTGTTATGAATGCAGGATAGTAAGTGCATGAAGAGGGTAGTCATGATCGATTAACTATCGAAAATGCTCTATGGAAGGGCAAGGTGGTACAAATGACACGCTTGTGAAGTAAGGAGTATCTAAACATTTCATTTTGGCATAAATGATGTGACTATACCTTGCAACTTTAGTATGATAATGATTGTGTGAAGTAAATGAGTTTTGGTAATACTAATGTGATTAACAGCTAAAAGTACTTGAATTCTATAATTCTGAAAATGCTTCAGCGATTGTTGCAGCAATGAAAAAAGTTATATGCATCAAGACTTACCAAGTGTTTGGCTTATTGAAGTTCAGATTTCAGGTGGATTGCTTGGGGCATGGAAAAGTGGGTAAGACCTTGACAAAGACCAGAATCTACCATGTGAAAGAGCCAAACCTCATGAGACTCTCATGGTTGTGAAAATAGACTGTATGCAAAATGAGTTGTCAATTTGAATTTGTAAATTTCAGATTTGGGAAATTGATGAGAACTAATGGCTTGCATAGAATTATGTCAATAGGACGTGTTGTAAGTGGATGTTCATGTGATGCTAGTAAGAAAAAATTATAATGGGAATAGTGGTGCTGCTTACAAGAGACCAACAAATGAGGATCACCTCATTGCTAAGAAAATCAATTTCTGTAGTAGAAAGAGTTGCAAATTCCTATTGAATTTAATTACTAATGTCATTACTTGGTTATGGAACAATCAATTTGGATTGTATTATCAGATAATGATTGACTGTTTGGCTACTTGATGAATGTACTAGGGGTACACATTGCAGGAAGACCATGTATGATGACCTGAAGGAGCCAAAATTTATGGGGAGGTTTTCCCCTATCTTGGAAATGGGTT
Organism: Pseudotsuga menziesii; assembly: GCA_001517045.1. Lineage (NCBI taxonomy): Eukaryota > Viridiplantae > Streptophyta > Pinopsida > Pinales > Pinaceae > Pseudotsuga > Pseudotsuga menziesii. Next base: position 4,139 of record LPNX011215022.1, on the reverse strand, counting down.
TCGGGTGAAACTCCATTGGACATTTTGGAAATGTCTCATTTGCACTACATGTTGGTAAGCAACATGAGTGAGATGGTATAGATTATGTCGGTAAGACATGTGTGGATATGAAATGTAAAAAGGAGTTGGGATGGCAAATCGAGGGACTGTCAACTCAGAGAAGGGAGTCCCCATTTCTCCTTAACAAAGGAATACTACCTCGGCAAATGGATAAGTGTTATGTGACCCTAGCCAAGAATATGCATGTCAAATTGTTAAATTCAAAATGCAGAGCATGTTTTGATTTTATTTCCATTATGGCAGATTGCTTAAGTATGAATAGGTCCTACATGGCACACATCAGAAAGGGGTGCACACTTTCTCGATGACGGATCATGGAAGGGTTTTCAATATTGATTAAACCCTAGGGAGTGGACGCACTCCTGGTGTCTCAATACTTGATAGCGAATGATGTAAAATATGATTACAGTTTTAGAGCAATAAAACTGATGAGTTTGCTTATATTGCTTGTGTTGTCAGGCTAAACAAATGCAGTCTGGTGTTGCACACTAAATGGACAATGGCTTGGGCTCATCCTACCCTCTACTGAAGAGCACAGAGAAGGAGACATTCTCAAGGGATTGAAGAGCAAAGAAGGGAGTGGTTTCTTGTGTTGTATGGGGTAGTGGAATTGGAGCTCACTACTAGAAATGGAACCTGGAAATGGTAATGGTAAAGTTCCAAGCCCTGTCGGCATGAAGGTGTACTGGCTAGACGGTCTGATAAACCCAACTGTAGGTTGGCTTGACTATGTAATTATTTGATGTTGTGAAAATTGTGAAAATTATGGGAATTTTACAGTGTTGGATTGACTATCTACAGTCTGATAAACCCAATAGTGTATTGGCTTAATTGGCTGCAGCCTGATAAACCCAATTGTATATTGGCTTGGCTGGACAGTCTGATAAACCCAACTATAGGTTGGCTTGACTATGCTTGATATATATAAAAGGACGTTGTGAAGCAGCCTACATGCTGACCTAACATCTAAGTCCATAGGCAATCCCAAGGCTTGCAAAGTGAAGCAGGATCCTGTGGACCAGAGAAGAAATGCACAATACAGATAAGTATTGGATTATTTTGCAATTTATTGCTTATGAATATACATGTGTATATTATTTGGTTATGATATTCTAAGCTCTTGTTTAAGAGATAAAAACCATTGAGAATAAACTAAACATGTGAATCTATTCAATGTTTGAATATAGGTATCGCTGGGAGCGAGGACTATGAGAGCATCCTAGGGGTGCATGTGGACATGTGACTGTCTTGAAGAGCTCAGAATGAGTAGTAATGAAAAAGGTGCTAGTGAGACTATGAAGGTCCTAGTAGCCGACACTACTACATTTCGACCCAAAATCCGACGGCCGTCATGTCGGATTTTCGACACTTTCCTGTCGCATGTACGACACTTTGATTTTTTCTTAAGCGTCGAAAACGTGGCGTCGGTTATCCGACACTTAACTAACCGTCGGTTAAGCGACACTTAACTAACCGTCGGTTAAATGTCAATCGTCGGAGAAGCGACAGGTATAACCGTCGCTTAAACCATTGCTTTAGAGAGTAAGCGTCGCAAAAACGACAGATATAGCTGTCGATTAAGCGACGGATATGGAGAAGAGTCGTTGCATTTACGACAGATAGATCTTATTTTTAAGCACCTGGGTGTTACCAATAACCGTCGCATTTGCGACAGATAGCATCACCGACTGTCGCAAAAACGACAGCTATATCTGTCGCTTAAGCGATGGAGATGAAGACGAGGTGTTGCATTTGCGACACCTAGAACTAATTTTGGAGTGCCACGTATCACCAAAAACCATCGCATTTGCGACAGATAGCATGGCAAGGCGTCGCAAAAACGACAGAGATAGCTGTCGCTTAAGCGACGACAGTGAATTTTA
>LPNX011214962.1:772466-793146 GCA_001517045.1 Pseudotsuga menziesii | reverse complement strand
TTTAATTAGGAGAGGTTTAAATATTCGAAGATTTGGGTGGGATAGAGGCTTTTGGCTTTTATTTTGTAAAATTTAATTTTAACTGTGTTTTAATGATGGTTTTGATGGTAGAAACGAATTCAACACCGTCAAAAACTTCTTTGTTTGAAATCATCAAACATGTAGACTACATGTTTTTATTATGTGGAATGCATATTGTTTGTAACTTGTATTTATGTATGTGATGTATTCATAGATATGTGCATATTTTAGGGGGTAAACATGTTTCTTCCTTGTACAACTTTTATTGAAGTTTTGTTATTACTATATATTATATATCTTCATTTGAGAGATGGGTTTATTAGATTTTATGAATACATTAAATTCTAGTTGTATCATAACGTGTTTTTTGTTTTCAAATCATTATGTTATCTTATCAATTTTGCATTGAGATAGGTTGTCATATTCCTTGGAAACACCATTCTTATCGAGCATGTTCTCTAGAGTTTGGAGGACCACTTTCACCTTAGATGCTCACTACATTATGAGATCAAAGGGAAATTCTCTTGCATTTTTATGGACACACACATGCACGCGTTGTTAGTGAGAAAATTGGATACTTTGGCTTGGAGGGCCCATTTAGAAACAAATCTAACTTTAGTGATTTGGGGTCTAAAACCTTTCAAATATCATTTGAGGCCTTACACAACAACTTTTTGTGCCAGAAATTTATCGTGCTACACATCGAGAGCTTTTGAATAGTGCAAAAATCACCTCAATCAAAGTTCATATCTAGAAGTTATGTCTCCAACAATTTGACCACCAAGATATTCACTAGATGTCATACCACCTCACATTACTCACACATGCCAAGCTAGCCATGCTTGGAATTTTAGGAAGATTTTAGAGGGTCCAAGACCATTAGGGGTTTAGGCATGCAAAAACATTACCCTAACCCTAACCCTAGACCTTATCACGGTATGCTAAACACTAGGTTGTTAAGAAAGGAAGGAGTTCCATTCTCTTTTTTTGCTTATTGTTCCACAATTGAGCAAAAAATATAGGAGTGAGATATTAAGCATAACAGAGGAAGTAGAAGATAATGTAGCATCCATTTAGGTCACGGTCCCCATGGCAACTCCATAGTGAGTGCATTTTTTTTGTACTTGTATGTGATAGTTGAGAAGAAAAGAGGAAGAGCATATGCCTCACCTTCTCGTTGGTTTTTCTCATATTGGATTTCCCTAGGGAACATATTTATTTGCATTGTGTGGGCGATTAGATACTTGCTTAGAATTTTTCATTTTAGCTTTAGTTTATTTCAATATTTCATGGATTAAGCTAATAAAATTAAATCTAAAGATATTAAGTAATGCACTACACAATAAGGGATTATCGTAATATTACATAACATATTGGTATCATGGTATTTTTGTTTGGATTTTTGTGAGAACTTGTGAGATCGAGGGAATGGAATGAAAAATAAGTCTTAAAACCCTAGCCATATCAAATGAGTTAGAGGAGATATTTTCAAAGTTGGAAGAATAATTCAGTGACATCTCTCACAACATGTTCATTATCATAACTCTACTAACACGTTTGGATGTTTCAATATTTTGGTAGCTCTATCGTAGAAGTTGGATTGGATGGGAAACCTGGAGATAATGTGTTAATGTTTGAGAAAATATGAAGATACTTGAAATTTAAAACTTTTGATAAAAAAATCCAGTGCATGTAGACCTCATAAAACATTTCAAACACACAATTATTCAATCCATAAGACACATTATGTACCATGGGAAAACCCTCTGAAATCTGGAGGATGAAAAACTGAGCAAAAAATCCTTTGAGTATGATTGATAATGGTGGAGAATGATTTTACAACACTTGAATATTGCTTGATAAGATATATATAAGCATCACTAGAGAATAGAGATCACTCAGAATATTGTCTCAGCCTTTCCAAGTGCATAACACTTTAATAAAAAGCTTATTCAGTCATACAATGAGAGGTAATGAATGGTTGCATGCCTTTAGGAACTATGAACATTGTATAAAATGTGTGCATTGTGGGCATTATATACACATTAACCTTTTGTGCCTTCCTAGACTTGGTGCCAAGTTGTCACCTCGTAATTACCTCCCACACTGAAGATATGCACCCTTCGTTAATTCATTGGTGTTAATTGCCTCTGAATGAGCGTTAACTAATTGAAATGAACTAAAGTGATTCGAAATTGAATGTAATTGAATTGAATTGAACATAACTGAATGTAACTAAACTGAAGTGAGAAGAACTTATTTTAACTGATCTAAACTAAAATGAACTGAATGTAACTAAACATAATTGAATTTAAGTTGATTAACTAATTGCTTGACCATTAGTTAGGAGTTTAACTAAATGTCTTTAGTGCTTCACATATTAGTGTCATCTTTGACAACCACTTTGCATAAATAAGGGAGTAGATTCCTTAAAATTAATTGAAACTTGTTTTCCACAACTTAGAATTAGCTGATGTCTTTATAGTTCGAGTTCACTAGGGCCCTTACATAGAAATTTTAATTTTACTCTATCTCTACGCTCATCTCATTTCTCATTAATTAATTCTACATGGTCCATAAGTGTTTAATTAATTAATCATATTTATCATATCATACTCAGAAGAATTGTTTCTTGATAAATGATCATATGTATTACCCCGGTTCATATATTCATATGATAAAGGGTGCCCACAAGAAGATGCTACCCAATTATGATGCAATGGGAGCCCTCTAGCGGAAAAAAACAGGAACACAAACGCACCGTTGGACATGCGCACACGTTCCTGCGTTGGCAATGATGAACCTCCATGTTGGATTGCCAATGTGGACAAAAGGAGCATGAACACACCCCTAATGACATGCACGCATGTATGAGCACGCACACATTCCTAGACGCGTGCGCATGTTTTATGAGTATGCATACAGGGACGCGTGTGCGTCCCTGTGTTTAAAAAAACAGTGAACAATTTTGTTTATTTCACAAATGACCTGCGAGTACACAAGCTACCAAAAACGACATTCAAGGAGGCCAAAAAGACACCCAGGAATCCCAAAAGAAGTGTCCAAGTAGTCTACAACGACACCCACGGAGTTGGAGTAAGGTAGATGGAGTAGTATTTGCATTTTTAAAATTTTTTTTAATGTTTTTTATTGTTTTTCAAATAAAATATAAAATTAAAAAAAATTGCAAATGAATTGAAATGGAAAAAATTTGATATTGTAGATACAAATTATGTAAACATAATGAAAAATACCAATGAACCATCCCAACAAAGGAAGGAAACAAACCAATCAGAGGATCCAATAAACCCTGAACTAAATGAAGAAAACCCCAAAGATGGATTTGGTGAACCACCAGAAAGCCCCGAAGATGAATTACACGAGGATTTAAACCAGTTAAGAATATTGAGTGATGAACTGAAGAACACCAGGAAACCCTCTCGGGTTTCCCTCGCCACATCACTACAAAACATAATAGAGTCTATCAACGTTGCCCACAGTGAGATAACCAATTTGAGCCAATATAGGGCTCGAATGAGAGAACATTATGGAACTGATATATCCAAAGAATATATAAAAAACCTGAATATCACAAAAGCCCAACTATGGAAAAAGTTTACAGATCCGAGAATAGGACAACCTCCAGATGTGAGGAAGAGGCAAGTTTGCATGGATTGGTGTAATTACTGGGCATGGAGATAAAAATGGAGGAAGAGATGGTTCATGGTTTTTGACAAACCTCCATGCAATAATGTCAAGGTCCCATAGTATTTTCTCAGGATACTGTGGGCTGAGTTTGTGTTAGGGTTCCATGTGAACTACTTTGACATCATTGAGTTCTAGGGCATCGATTTTGGCTCGGCCCAAGATCGACCTCACGCCCACCGAAACCCACTAAGAGGACCTCCTGCACCTAGGTGAGAGCCAAACCCGCTTCCTCAACCCCCTGGGTTAGGTAGCGGGATAGATGAGATACATGAGTCTATTATACCTACCACATGATACCTTCTCAGGAATACCACATTTGTGGCTATGTCCTCATAGAGCGAGTAGGACCACTCCGAGTACATAGGCACGTCGTTGTCACTATCTCTCCATCGATTTCCTTTTCCCCACCATATATGCTAGGTGTAGCCACTGGCATACATGTTCCTTTCCCTGCATCCCTCCCCACCCCATTCCATCCATCCCTTGCCTCCTATCCACCACCACACTTACATCTAGATCCCCCTTCTTCATCACAGCCTTTGATCACTCCCCCCTACCCCACCCATCCACCCCTTCCCTTGTAATTTCGCATGTTTCCACCATTCCCCTTCCAACCACGATACACCATCCATCCACATTCACCCATCCCTCCATCCCATCCCAAACCTTAGCCCCCTCCCCCATATTCCCGCACCACCCTCATTTCCTCTTCCATGGTGGATCGTTCCATTCTATAGCCAGTTGGGGCAAAGTTCCATTCAGGGCAAAGTTCCAGTAAGGGAAAATTTCATGTCGGGTAGACTTCCTGCTAAGCAGAGTTCTAGTTGGGACAGCGTTCCAATCGGGGCAGAGTTCCAACTGGGGCAGAGTTCCAACTAGGGAAGGTCCTATCGGGAAGAGTTCCAACTAGGGAAGAGTTCCAGTTCCTGCTAGGTAAAGTTCCTACCGGGTAGAGTTCCAACTAGGGAAGTTCCAGTCAGGGTAGAGTTCCTGCCGAGTAGAGTTCCAACTGGGGTAGAGTTCCAGTTGGGGCCGAGCAAAGTTCCAACTGGAGAGATGATCAGCATTCAGAGTGATCATCATTCAATCCGTTGCAGAGATGCTTAGAATTTGGATCTTCAATGGCATACCCAAAATGTTGTCACAACTATGGAGAATGCCCAAACTTCATGTGCATATCAAATTGCCATGGTATGTTTATTGCAAGGGAGATTTCAATGTTGTCTTGTTGTGCATGCTTAAGCTTGTAGCAGGATCCAAACTTAGACTTTAATTATGCCAACCAAAGTTATACTGGATGACTTTGGAAGTGTTCACAAAGTGTATATAGAGATTAGAAGTTTGGATGCCAAAGTGTTTAGGAAGAAAGAGACTAGACTTTAGTTGTATTCTGCTTATGATTCAGACCCTTTCACAGACCTTAAAATTGATCTTTGGAAACTTGAAACTTGATGTATATGTAGGTTACTTGAATTTTGAATATTCAAACGATTTCACTTGTTTTGCCTTCTTATTTGATCTAGCATTTAGTACTTAGCTCAAGTCTTCATATGATCCCTAGGAGTTGTCTTTATACAATAATAAAAATCTCGATAACCAACTCAACATGAGTCATAGATACCAACACTAAGAGTTTCTTGAATACATCCTTGTCAATCATATCCAAAGCTAGAGAGAGTCATTGGTGCACTTTTATGGATGAATACATCAACAAGCATTAATAAATTCACAAAAGGTAAGCATCAATGACAACATTTAAGTGCTACTGCTCCTCCTATTAACATTTAATTGTCATATTCACTTCATTTGCTTCAACTAGGGAGAGTTCATGATATCACCGTAATTTATTATTGCTCCCCCTATCATCTTTCCAATGTCGCCATGATCCTAGGACCTATCTTTGGAGTGACCATCATATACCTTTGAGTCCATCCTCCAACAATGAACTCATGGTGTACTCATTTAGTTCATGTATCTCAATGTACATCAATAAGAAGGTTGGATTATCTACATTGTTCCAGTTGGGGCAGAGTTCCAGTCGAGGCAGAGTTCCAGTAGGGAAAAATTCTAGTCGGGGCAGAGTTCTAGGGAGGGCAGAGTTCCAATAGGGGCAGAGTTCCAGCTGAGGCAAAGTTCCAACTGGGAAAAATTCCTACCGGGGTAGAGTTCCAACCGAGGCACAGTTCCAGCCAGGGCAGAGTTCCAACAAGAGCAAAGTTCCAACAAGGGCAGGGTTCCAACAAGGGAAGGGTTCCTATGAGGTAAGAGTTCCTTCTGAAAAAGTTCATGCATTGTTGAACGTACTTCCTATAGAGTTATTCAACTAGCAGATATTTAGATATTTGGATTCTTCACAGTTCTACATGGGTAGTGTTGGATGGGCATATCGATGGTTTGGTTAGAGCGGATACTTGACCATGGATAGCGTTAAATCATAGTGAACTTACCTAGGAGGTTGTTACCCTATGTGGCAGGTTGAATAATTATCAGGTGCAAAAATTGGGGGAACTAGTCACTTAATTATGAAATACATGTTGCCACACAAGATAATCTTTTAGAAGTGGTTCCGCTGAGATGTAAACAACATCTTCTGTTCGCTTTAGATTCGGTTGGGTCCAATCAGTAATGACGAGGCAAAGTTCCATCCTGGGCAGAGTTCCAGCCGGGGTAGAGTTTCAGCCATGGCATAGTTCCAACCAAGGCATAGTTCCAACTAGGCCATAGTTCCAATCGGGGTAAGGTTCTCGTGAGGGAAGAGTTCCTTCCGATAAAGTTCATTCATTGTCGAGTTTGTACTTCCTATCGAGTTATTGAGATAGCAGATATTTAGATATTTGGATTCTCAAGGAGGTAGATTTCCATCTAGAGGCATGTTCCTATCGGGGTAGAGTTCTAACTAGGCAGAGTTGCAGCTGGGCCAGAGTTCCATCCAGGGTAGAGTTCCAGTCGGGGCAAAGTTGAGTTACCGAACGTACTTTAGAGAGAGTTATTGAGCTAGAAAATATTTAGATATTTAGAATCTTCACAGTTCTACATTGGTAATGTTGGATGGGAAAAGTTCCAACCGGGGCACAGTTCCAACCGAGGCACAGTTCTAGCCAGGGCACAGTTCCAGCAGGGGCATAGTTCCAGCCAGGGCAGAGTTCTAGCTGAGGGCAGAGTTCCAACCAAGGTCATATTTATAACCGAGGGCAGAGTTCCAGTCAAGGCATACATGGTGGGGCAGAGTTCCAGTCGGGGCAGAGTTTCGGCTGGGGAAAATTTTCGGCTGAGGCAGAGTTCTAGTCGGGGCATAGTTCCAGCCGGGAAGAGTTCCAGTCGAGGAAAAGTTGAATTGATATTAAATTATTAAACAAGCTATATTCAATATTAAAAAGATTCTTTGATTTTAGAAACTTACCATAGTGGATTCATTGTCCAGCTCAGGGGTGACTCTAGGCAGAAAAACACATGCCAAATAGAGTCAGTGGTTGGGAAGAAAGTCATAGGCATTCTTTCAATTGCTCAAGTCCTTCTTAGGTTAGAGTAGTATTCGTAATGGTTAACTTTTGAATATGGAAATATTTTTATCATGTTTCAATCTTACTACGTAGTTGTGTTGTTAAAGTTATAAATTGATTATAGTGTGATTAGGTACATTGAATTAACATGGTTTTCAAGTGGTGGCTATAGAGAATGTGTTCCAATGGTGGAAAGGAATTAGACTAATCCTTGGAAGACAAGTATAGTGAAATCAGTTTGTGTTGGAGGAGCAAGCCGATAAGTCAACTTGAACGATAGCCCACTTAGTCGATCAGCCGACTAAGTCGGTCGGTCGACTAAACTAGAGATTAGGTCGGCCACCTAAGGTCGTGTCAGTTCAACGAACCGACAGGTAGTTATTTTGTAACTATTTTGTCATCATATATATCAGGTTGTTGAGCCAGATAAGAACTCGGTTCAGGTCTCTGTATTGTATGGACCCATTCATGTTAATATAATATGTTACTTCACCTACTTGTTCTTATTTCTTGTTTCTGTTATGTATGTATGTTTTGGTATATATTATTGGTAACCTTATGTGATTTGTGAGATTACAACATTGGTTTCGTTGCTAGTAGTACATGTCTAAGATGTATGCAAACAAATGATATCAGAACAGGAGATTAAGGACTGGTAGGAACGTAAAGTTGCAAATTATTTGTAGAATTACGCACGAAGACATTAGAGAGAATTTGAGGTAAAAAATGGGCCTCAAAAGGACCAAAATGTACTATAAAAATCAACCAATTACATTCTAGTAGATGACATCATCCCCCATGGTTGAGGTGGCATTGCATGAGTTAAGAATGCTTATTTGTCACATTTTCTATGGTAGATGAAAATCCATAGTTAACCAAGGTAGTGGTACAAGTACTTTTAAGTCATAAAGTGAAGTACTCACAATAAAAGTCATTTCACACTTTCTCATAAAATAATATTATTGTTTTTTTCAAGTAAAGTACTCACAATTCACTTTTTCATAAAATAATATTATTGTCATTTTCAAGGAAAGTACTCATAATTCATAAAAATGTCTTTTCACATTTTTTTAATTTTAAATTATATATTCACTCAATTGTATTTAATATCATAATGTCAAACTTATATATATATATATATATATCTATATATATATATATATATATAATCTTGTACTTTTAAAATAAATTAAATTCATGAATGATATTTATATGAAAAAAATATGTTAGTTATGCATATAAATTAAATTCATTTTTGTTTAATTTTATTTACAATTTCAAGACAAATAAATGTTAAAGGACAATAAATTTTTGGGAATTTACAATGAATCTTAGTCACATAATTCTAGAGTTATTTTATTAATTTTATCTATAGTCAATTTAGAAAAGTAACTCAACCATGGTTATTTATATTGTGCATAAAAATAGTGTAGGAGGCGAGTTGTCATATATACCTACCCCATAAAACCCTTAACTCACAATATCTTAATATATCTTATATTTTTGTTGTACATCTCTTAGGAGGCCCATTTTTGACCTCAAATTCTCTCTAATGAAATAGATTAACGACTGCACAAGCAAAAGCAAGATTATTTACAAAAACACATGAGAAGTTTGTAGAATTAGTGCCCCAACTTCTAAAGAAACTCCTAGATGAAAAAGCCGAAAGGGACTAAAGATCAACAGTTGATAGAAAAACTGATCCAAGGGGGAGGAACAAACTTGTTGGAGTGGTTTGAAAAACTCATCGACGACTTCTGCGAGGAGCAAGCAGTAGAAGATAGAACTTCGGTGGAAACCGTCAAGGATAAATTTTACACAGACCTCACTGAGCAATTTTTGTGTTCATCACTGACCTTGTTATTTAAATTCCTGATCGAGAAGGGAGTGGGTCATATTGTCGAACCTCATCCATCACTTCACGAACCGCCATTAAACCCTAACTGGGTGGGAAAACAAAAGAGGTGGGAAAAATTCATTGCAAAAAGAGAGTGGGAATACTTCCTAAGTAAGTAGACCGAACTATCCGGGCTTTCTAAAGTGTCGGGTAGGCTATGGGGGGGTAGCTGGTCATATGTCGGGATAAAGTGGAGTGGATTCTAATCGACTAGAGGCAGATGCCATTCACCAGTAATGAGAAGTCGACCAAAAGGGAAATCAAGAAGATAGTATCACACAAAGGTATGTCAGACGTTCAGAAAATAGAGAGGGAAGAGAGACAACAAAGGAGGCAAGAAAGAAGAGAAAGAGCCTTAGCGCTGCATCGAGGAATGTGTAATAGGGCGACCGACCAGGAAAGAAACCCGCCAGAGTTGGGTCATGATCGACAAGAGGAAGGTGGAAGAAGAGGCATCCCCTACGAAAGAAGAATTATGGATAGATCAGCCATAAGCTCTCCAATTAAGAGCTCCCCAAGAAGAAACAACTCTATCTCTGTTGAATCTGCATACTCAGATACAAACTATTGTCGAAGAGGACCTCCGAATAGGAGCTGGTGACTTTGGTATATGGAGTCGACTAGACGATGAGACATACACTAGAAGACACCTCATTATCTGTTGACCAGAAGAAGGAAATTGGGTTACCTTTCAAGCGGTACCCTCTAACCGAAGTATCCACTTATTTTTACCGACACATGAAGGAGCACCCCCCCTGCCAAATACAGCTTTGGACGAAAAAGAACATTTAGAACTACAAACAGGTCAATGCAGTTGGACATCGATAGAAGAAGTCGAAATCAACACTTCCAGTCGAAGATGAAATGACAAAAAAAACCGACGAAGATGAAAGTTTCATTGACGATAGCTCTGTAGAGAGGAATAAGCAAATAATCCCACCACCCCCACCCCTACCTCCACCACCGCCACCTCCTGAAAGAAGCGATAGTGATTCCAACATGGGTCATGGGTCAGCACACATTCCTCTGTATGAGGGGGATGAGGACCCCAGATGACACTGGTTCGTCTATGAGTCGACTTGGGAGGCTAACCAGGTTATGGACGAAGACAAGCAGATGGCACAGTTTACTAGTGCCTTGAGGAAAAGGTCACTAACTTGGTATATGACCTTTTCTGAAAAACAACCTCAAGCAACCAAAGGTGAGATCAAAGCGCAATTTCTATCATTTTTCAAAACTCCAGATGCAAAACATCTGGCAGTGAAAAAATTAAAAACAACATCACTGAAGCCAGGAGAAACTGTTCGTGACTATGATAAGCGATGGAAAGACCTTCTTAGCCAACTGGACTATGTTATAGATGAACAATTATTAATCCAATGGTTTCTTGCAGGTTTATCTCAGAAAATCCGCCGACACATAAGTCTGGAAATATTCAAGTCTTACAAAGATGCACTTATGAAAGCTCTCCAAGTGGGAATGGATGAGGACATACCAGAATACTCCACCAATCATAGACTAGAAGAACAACTTGAGAGTGTACATAAGTCTTTAAAGGAATTAAACCTCAAAAATCAGGATATCTGATGCACAAAGTGCTCGACGGCCGGACATTCCAAAGACAACTGTTGACAAGAATACAACCGCTAGGACGTTCGATTCGTGTAGACGAAATGTTTTTGCGACATTTTCCAAGAGCATGGAGACCACTCAACAAAAGATTGACCGTTCAACATGAAGAACGATAAGGCATCTTGGTGTGCAATCTGGGAAACTAAAATTCATAACACAGTTGACTGCCATTTGAAGTTGAAGAACCGACAGAATTATCATGCAGGATACCAAACCACCGCAGCTGCACAAAATAATGAGCAAAACAACTTACCAAATGATCAGAACAGTCAGAGATATGAAGGTCGAAGATACGAGCGCTGATATGATAATTGATGTGGAGGCTACGGAGGATGAGGTCAATTCTATGGAAATCGAGAGAACCGACCACATCGACCCGTCCAATGCTTTACATATTATAAGGAGGGACATCGGTATGTAGACTGTCCATATAAATACAGAACTGACCTCAATTTTTGTACTCATTATGGAGTAGGGGATCACTCACTTGAGGATTTCCCTACCATGTTGGAAAAAATAAATACAAATAAAAATGTTAATGTCTTGTTGTGTGTGCAAAAAAATGATGTAATAAACAAAAAAAAATTGCATGTTGTAACCCGACAAGAGACAAAAACAGGAAGTGATAACCCAAGAATCAACAAAATAAAAGAGAAAAATGTCTACCCTGATCCACTTAAAGAAAAACAAACATACAAAGAAGCAACAAATGTATTCAAAGAATTTGCATGACAGGAACAAGCTAGCGATAATCGACATAACACAATAAAGAATTAATACAGCTCGTACAAAAATACAACTCAGTATCTCAGTTCATCGATTTGCTATATGAAATAAACCACAACAATATCGAAAAACAAACAAAGAATATCTGCAGTTTAAATTAAAAAGATAAAGGTGATGCCGACCCACTTGTCGACCTGGAAATTGAAGGATACCATGTTCGACAAGTAGTGCTTGACTTTGGATCGCAAGTAAACATCATGAATCGTGACACTTGGGAACAAATGGGCAGACCTCGACTATATGGGTTAGGTATATACTTGAAACTAGCTGACCAGGGCCTAATTGAACCTATTGGAGTCTGGAAAAATGTTGACACAACTATAAAGGGAATCTCAACCAAAGTTGAGTTCAAAATCATTGACCCTAAGGAAGGATCCAGTTCCTTCCCAGTGTAAGTAGGTCGACCTTGGGGTAGAAAGATGAAAGAATCGATATCCTTGGACAAAGAGAGAATCAAATTAAAAGGAAATGGACAAAAGGTAATTGTACCTATTCATCCATCTCAAGGAGAACCTTGGACTGAACCTATCGATGAAGAAGTCGACATCCGACAACTCTACCAGATTCAAAACAATGCAGATTATACAGAACCTAATATCTATGGAGAACTTCATTTAGGCAACCAAGACTCAGTTGGTTATAATTCAAACACAGAATTATATGATTGGGAGGTCAAGAACTATGAAACACAAGCAAGAAGGTGTTGGAATATTCAAAAAGTGCAGAAAAAGCCCACCCAACAGTGCTTCATAGTGTCCATTGTCCCAAAAATATTTGAGAAGAAAATTAGGGAATACCCTACTTTACAACCTACCAATGTAAATACTACACAAATACCACGATACAAGGAAAGAGAATCACTAGCCATGCATGTAGAACAAGTTTTCAAAAACATTGGTGACCGTGGATGACTTCAAAGCTTAGTAGAAACTTTTATAGGCCAAGTTGCTCGATGGTGGGATACCCATCAGACAAGATTGCAGACCTGGACATCAGCTTCGGCTTACTTTGTCGAATGGTTTGGAGGAAAGAAGTTCACCAAATAGTCTCAGATACCTATATTCACTCAAGGACAGAATCTAGAAGATCATATTAAGACATGTGAAAAAGAATAAAACTTGGATACATGGATGAACGAGCATGGCCACACCTATTCCCATCAACCCTCTCTGACTTACAAAACAAATGGTATAAAATGGAAGAAGCTAGCGGTGAAACATTCTTATGGCATGAACTCAAAGAAAATTTCATTAAAGATTTTAACTTTATCCCACAAAATGAAAACTTGGTCGAACCAGCAAAAGAGATTAAACACTTTATACAGCTGACAGAAAACAAACCATTAAAAGATAACTGACAGACAATGAAACGCAACAATATACAAACCAGGACAAACCCACAGTCGACAGGACTACAGTTAGAAAATAAAAATACAGAAGGGAAAAGCTTTATATGGAAATCAAACCATCTCAAAACGACCAAACCTATTTGTATAGTCCTTAAAGTGGAAACAACTGACAAAAAGGATACCGACAGAATAACTGCAGCTGACTTCCTTGCCACATTCTCACAGTTTAAGGAAGGAAGTTGGCCAATAAACGAAGCCAAAGCACCGAAATGGCTAGATGCTAAAGTCAAAACTAGAAAATTCGACATCTCAAATGATGATCGACCAAAAATGGCAAATATTGGTGACTACTAGTGAACAGTAGACCACAGAGATAGTGAACTTATTAAAAGAGTTCCAAGATGTATTTGCTTAGAGATTATAAATACCTCAAAGGCTTAGTCCATGAAATGGGAGAAATGAAGATTGACACTAAACTTGATGTTTGACCTGTGAAGAAAAGGCCATATAAGCTAGCTCACAAATACAAAGAGATAGTCAAAAAAGAAATTGATAACATGCTTGCAGCAGGCATCATCTATTCTATTGACCAATCAGAATGGGCAAGTCTAATGGTTGTACAACCTAAGAAACATGATCTGACCAAACTAAGAATTTGTGTCGACTTCAGAGAACTAAATAAAGTGACACTGACAGACGTATTTCCAACTCTTTATGCAGATGAAATCTTAAATGAGGTTGCAGGACATGAATGCTACTCATTTACAGATGGATTCTCATGTTATAACCAAGTGCCAATAGCTAAAGAAGACCAGAAAAAGACAACCTTTGTATGTGAATTTGGCTCATTTACTTATAAGGTTATGCCTTTTGGATTAAAAAATGCACCTACAGTATTTTCTAGAATTGTTGTCAAAACATTTCAAGAATATATTTACAAGACCATGGCAGTATACTTTGATTATTAGACAATATACTCCATGCTCAAAGATCATTGCAAGTGGCTTAGGCTTATGTTGGAGAGATGTCGATAAATTCAACTATCCCTGAACATCAGGAAATGCATATTTGTGACACCCATAGGGATATTATTGGGGCACATTGTATGTAAGGAAGGTATTAAGGTTGACTTTACAAAAATCAAAATTATCGTCGACCTAAAACCACCAGTAAACTCAAAACAAGTCAGGGTGCTACTTGGCCACACAGGTTTTTACAAATAATTTATCAGGTATTATTCAGATATGACCTATGCACTAGAAGAGCTATTAAGGGAAGATAAAGAGTTCAACTGAACAGAAGAGTGCCATCTATCATTTGAAAAATTAAAAAGAAAACTAGTCGAAGCACCAATCCTAAGGTTTCAAAACTGGTCGATCAAATTCCATGTTCATATTGATGCATTAGGCCTAGCAATAGGAGAAATCTTAACTCAACTAGGAGATGATGGAATGGATTATCCTATAGTTTACAGTAGCAGAAAATTAAACAAAGCTAAGAGAAACTATTCGACAACACAAAGAGAAGCATTAGGAATGGTCTTCGCATTACAAAAATATCGACATTATCTCTTAGCTAACCCATTTATATTCTATACAGACCATCAAGCACTTAAATATCTCGTCAATAAACCACTACATCATGGAAGAATTTGTCGATGGCTACTATTGTTCCAAGAATTCAAATTCGAAGTTGTTGTCAGACCAGGCAAGTTAAATGTCAGTCCCGACCATTTATCCCAAATCGACACAGGAGAAGAGCTGACAGGAGTCGAAGATGACTTACCTGATGCACATCTATTTCGGATACAAGAAATCCCATCATAATTAGAAGAAATAGCCCAGTTCTTAAAAGATGGACAAGCACCAGAAGGAATGAGTACAAAGAAAAAGTAGATCTTATCTATGAAGGATGCACCATACAGTCTTATAAATGGATTCTTATACAAAATGGGATTAGATGACATCCTCAGAAGGTGTGTACTAGAACATGAACAAGACAACATTATGCATGAAGCACATTATGGACCTGCAAGAGGACATTTCCAAGCATGACAGAAACATCAAAAACAAAAACTTATTGGTAGGAGATCTTGCTTTACTATACAATAGTCGGGTAAAAGGTAAACCTAAAAAGCTCCATACAGAATGGATGGGACCATATGTTGTCAAAGAGATACATAACAACATATTAGTTCAACTAAGGACGTCACAAGGCATAGTATTTCAGAAACTCGTTAATGGAGACCGACTAAAACGCTACAAAACTAGAAATAAACATAGTGAAAAAAAAATCCTATAACGACCATAACGGTTAAACCAAAAGCTATAAAAATATAAAAATACAAAAAGAAAAATAATACCGTACATGCAGAAAACTATGACAGGAAATTACCATTTCGACAACTGACATCATGCCCATCGACATAATGCCATCGACCATTTTCATAACCAACACTAATCGACGACCTCGATAGTCCCATCATGCATTCATGACCTTGAGCACCGAAAGCAATTCACCATTAACACACACTCAAGTGTTCCAGCTGGAACATCACATCCGCCATTAATACACTTCTCAACAAAAGCATCCACAGCATGCCCTATAAATACTAGACCACCAAAGGATCATTCACCGGAATTCATACCGAGAGAGCATCAGAGCATCCAAACGACTGAAAGTCGAGAATACCTTAGCGAAATTGACCACCAAACCGACAAGATGGCACCCAAACAGACTAGAGCCTCAGCTAAAGCCAAGGAATTACAGACTGCAGAAACACCTTTAGTCTGAAGGCTAAAGAACATTAAGAATGCCAAGGTGCATGAAGGCTCATGGAAAAAACTATGGACCGAGATGCAAGAATGGGCTTATGTCAACAAGAAGCCTACTCAAGCTGTAGAGAAAATAAAATACAGTACCATCTTCAACTATGTCAATGCACCACTCATGCCGAGATTCGATGGCACCAAGGAAACAGTCGTCAAATTTATCATAAGTCGGTACCACAATGGCCGATTCTACTTCGACCAACCGGTCGACATCTCTGGGGAAGTCATCACCAAGTTTACAGGTCTCCCAAACACAGGAGACCCAGTACCAGTCGGTATTAAAGAAGGATTGGTCGAAGAACTAACTGGGTCAGCTTCGGGAAAAAACTTGAAGGGGTTGATGATTAGTCAAATCACAGCCTGAATGCCATAGATTATGGCCAAAATAATAGCCATAACACTCACCTTGGCAGATCGAGGCAACGACCTCAAATTAGACATGTTAAAAGTTGTCAACACCATTGCGACAAATGGAAAGACATACATATGGGATGAATATGTCGTCAACATGGTCAAGACCATCTGTGAAAGATGTCAAGAGACAAGAGGAATCATCAGGTTCCTTTCCCTCATACTATGGATAGTCATGTACCATATTTTCCCCGAAGGAAACCCAATTTTTCAGAAATCGACAAGGTTCCACATGTGGAGATTCAAACCATTCTCCCAGAAAGGAACCTTGAAGGAACTTGAAGATGGAAAAGTGCTATTGGAGAACTGGCTCCAACAGCTAAAAGTCCACATGACTAGATGGAGGGTGCCTTAAACATCCGACGAAGTCTACCAACAAAGTCCCACATCCAAATAGAGCTCGACCATACTTCGGTATGGCACATGCAGGACGCCGACTCAAATGCAAAAGCCCTTGACTATTATCCATCAGTCGACCCGATATTTCGGGAGCTATCTTGACAAGATAAAACAAAAATACCAGTATTAGCGATAGCAAAGAAGATTGAATTCTTGATCGAGGAGCTGTTAACTGACCAAGAGAAATAAGAAGACTATGAGCTGAACCTTTACATCAGTACCTTTGTGTCGGAGGAGACACCGAAAGAACACATTGGCCAAATTCAAATCATCATCAAACCTTCGACAACATAGAGGGAAGAACCACAAATAGAAGAAACACAGGCAGAGCAGCAGGTAATCACTCTAGCTACAGAAAGTCTCATCCCAACCCAGGAGCCAAGGGGAGAGACAAAACCAGAAAACCCAGAGTATGCTATCACAAAAGGCATTATAAAAAAATTATCGAAAGAGATAGTAGTTTCAAGAAAAAAGATAAAAACACAACAACGACACTAGGGAAAAGGTAAGCACATGCTTATCATTACAGAATCATCAGACAACGAGGAGGAACTAGGAGCTACGACCATCAACATAATAGAAGATGCTGTAGCAAATAAAGTGCCGGTGGAAACCTAGTTCCAAATATTTGTTCAGGTAGGAGCACTACCAAGATGACCAAAGAAAGCCAAGATCACCCACACGACGACACCTGAGAATGTCGTAGATCTTATGTCTATGCCTCCACCTCCAACTCCGAAGTAACAGAGGAGCAAGTAGTAGAACAACATTCAATAATCCCACTCGACTTGTGAAAAAATGCTATGTCGAAAGCTGTCAAAGAAAAGTTTGACAAGGACAGAGATTTGCAGGCATTCATTGAGAAACTGCTTGAGATATTCACGTCGGTACAGAAGCTATCCACAAAATCACCTCTCTTCGAGCTTGGTGGATACCAACCAGGTCATGAATTCCAATCATGAACCTTTGCGACTATCACTCCGACTGTACCCTAAACCAACCTGCCAGCCGGTGTACCGACTGGAGGAGAAGAAAATGATGAGGACATAAATCAACAAATTAACCAAATGTTCTCCAACTTGGACTCACCTCTCCAGCTCGAAAACCCACCTCTTGGCTTCACTTCCACCAACCCAATCACCCATGACCATTCACCAACTCCATCACCACCACCACCATCTCCCCCACCACCACCACCCCCCAACTCAGAACAAGCCCCACCACAACCATCAACACCAATTGCATCCACTTCTACACCCACTACATCTAACTAGCTAGAGGTAGCAGTCATCCCACCTCCCCAAATAGGGAAACCATCAACCACTATACCACAAACCGAAAATCCTGAATTGACTTTTGCAGGTACACAGGTGCTGACACAGAAAGAGACAGAAAAGCATAAGAAGAGGAAGGAGAAACAGAAGAAGGAGCATCATGGACAGCCATCAATGGTCCATATCAAATTGAAAGATGCAACCTCATTGGCCGATGCAGAGCTAGGACAACTCCTGAAAACCCTAGCAATCGAAGCAAAGACAAGGAGCCAGCAGAGACGTAAGGAACTCGACAACAAGGTCAAAGAACAGGTTGAGTTCCTCAGCAAATGCAGAAACCTTGCACAATCAGTAATGCCAGGCCCCGTAGAGGTCGACATCGACAAAATGGTTGAAAGAGCGTATCAGCTATTTGAAATCATGGTGTCGGCACTCTAAGCACAAATTCAAGAAACAAAGGAGGATAAAAAGAAGAAACTGCCCGCCTCCTAATGGCACAGCACACAGCCTTTTCTGAAGCTTATAAAGTGCTACAAGATCACATGGAGGATTTTGTCATCACTGAAGAAATAGTGCAAGACTAACTTGCTTACTACGGGCAAGTCTATCAGAAAACTTGGCAGACCCGACAAGGAATCCAAGGACTTGAAAACAGGAAAACCGCTGATGAAGCACTCAGAACCACAATAAAAGAACAAATAGTGATTGAGACAGCCAAGCTGCAGAAATTTGAGAGGGAAGCACATCAGTGGATGCACCAAGCTATCCCCAACTTGGAAAAAGTCGACATCATCTGCCCGCAGATGAAACGACTTGTCAAGACTACATAGGAGAAGGACCAGTTTATGGGTCCCGACATGGAGAGAATAACTGAAGTCTCCATTTCAGAGAAGATGTCGATCTTATCAAGTTTGACTACACTCACCATCGACATCTAGAAAACATGGCAAAGTTGGACAGATTTCCAACATCACCTAGCAGTGACAGCCCCAGCGATTGTTGAAGTCTGTGTATAGAAAACACTGACCATCAGACTTCATAGCCCAGGAATATTAGGCACATCATAATGACTATTGAGAACAGACAGGAAGAATTTTGTACCTCCCTATTTCTTCAAGATGAAAAAATGTTTTGTTTGTGGGGGAGATGTTGGAGGAGAAAATCAATAAGTCGACCTGAATGATAGCCGACTTAGTCGATTGGCCGACTAAGTTGGTCGACCGACTAAACTAGAGATTAGGTCGGCCACCTAAGGTCATGTCGGTTTACCGAACCAACAGGTAGTTATTTTGTAACTGTTTTGTAATCATATATATTAGGCTGTTGAGCCAGATGAGAACTCGGTTCAGGTCTCTGTATTGTATGGACCCATTCATGTTAATATAATCTATTACTTCACCTACTTGTTGTTATTTCTTGTATCTATTATGTATGTATGTTTTGGTATGTATTATTGGTAACCTTATGTGATCTGTGAGATTACAATAGTTTGTATATGTACATATTTTATAAATTAGGTTTCTTTAAAAATCAAAATCGTATAACCTTGTTGTTTGCTTATCAGTTGAATCAGGAAACTCATACTTCATCTCCTACTATTTATGCCTAGGAGATTGAGTACATTATAGGGTTACTCCTTGTGGAGGATGTTAACCAGAAATGAAGAACAAGCTCATTCTGTAATGGTCATTACATACAAAGGACGGTCATGTGAATGACATATTGCAGGTGCCTTATCTATGAGTAAAATATTTAGTATCAGGAGATAATTAATCTACCAAGAACAATCTCAAGACATCTATGTGCCTAGAGTCTACTGAAAGTTTGATTAAGGTATCAATGACCTATACATGAATACTCTTGTATGGGAAAGGTGGGGTTAAGTGAGTGAACATAGGGTGAACATGGGAAGGACTAATAAGGTCAGTATGACAATGAGTTAGAAAACATAGAGAGAATGAACCACTTGAAAAAATGGAAGAATGGAGAATAAAATATCGTGAATGACATACATTGCAAAGGGATAATCATTCCCATCATATGAAAATCATAATAAACATTCTTTAACATATTTGAATTGTCTTATTACACGTAATGTTGTTGTATCACTAAGAAGAAAATCTTACAATGATGCAGATGAGGAAAAAGTTGAATGCGATTTGATTATTTTAGTTGGATCTAGGGCGATTCTTATTTCAAACTTATGGAGTGATTCAAGACTTTTCATCCAAGCTCTTCAGATTCTTGAAACGTTTGTGTATAGCCTTGCAAGGGTTTATGCCCAGTGCATGCCACATATGTTTTAGTAAGATTTGATAATTATGGATGAAGTATTACCTTGAATTTTGCATATTGTATCCATTTGAAAGATGTACACGCCAAGTTAACTTTGATTGAAACTTGCTTGGTATTTGACAATTACTAAGTAACAAGAATTGACATTGGAGAAAAACAATTACAAATATTGGAAAGAAAAATATATATTGTATTAGATTTATAGTAGTATCTCATGTTAAGGGATTAAATCGTGTTTAAATTCAAGTAGGACATTCACATATGATCGATATGAGAAGATGGAAAAGGGGGAAGGAGTGGCTTCAAGAAAAGTAGAATAAGAGAGATTGAGATTAATCACCCTATAATATATATGCAATTCATCATTATATTTGATTATAATATTTCACCTATATTATTAAACATTTAATATTGTTTTTTCAAATTCACCATATTGATCATGGAATTGTTTTGTAAATTATGGATAAAATGGTTTCAATGAGGTAGTTTGGATTTAAACAACATCATTTTAATGCATCGAGTACTATTGGAACCACCATAGATCCATGTTAGCTCGATATCTATCAAGTGTTTAGAGG
>LPNX011214962.1:747542-772310 GCA_001517045.1 Pseudotsuga menziesii | reverse complement strand
ATATATATATATATATATATATAATAAAGCCTTAAAATCACATCTTGATATAATTGTTAATTTTGAAATGTTTTAATGGCTACTACATCTATTATCAAAATAAATATATTAATATTTTAGGCTAATAAAATAAAAATAAGCCATTATATAAAAATTATATTAAAAGTAATTTATATCATAATTAATTTAAATAGTAATTTTTTTTCATGGAAATTTTTACACTAATTTTTATAAATGTTTACTAAAAATAAATATCTAAAAAGAGATATAATTAATAATTAAATTTATTGGTATGATTTTAATTTTTGAAATTTCATTGAAATTTAAATATTAAAATACAATGAATTATTGATATTTATTTATTTATAATAATAATAATAAAATATTATTTGTATTCTTTTAAATCCTATTAAAATAAAGTATTCAACCTATTAAATATAACAACATTCCAATTTTTCATGTATAAAAAGAATTAAATAAATTTTATTGAATTTTAAATATTAGAATATAATAAAATATTAATTATTAATTATAATGATAATAAATTCTCAATTTTCTAGTGTTAACAATCATATAATTCCATGAAAATAATTAGATAATTATCAAGATTATAGGGAATCTTTGTCGATATCATCAATATAAAGAATAATGATGACGCCTATACAAACCAAAGTCATGTTGGCACAATCTAAATCTTCCAAACAATTCTCCAGATTGTTATTATATATACTTAAAAGGATAGTCCCAACCAAGGACCACCTTGATTGATAGCTATATTACAACAAATTTCTTCTGAACATCCCTCAAAGTTCCTAAATTCCGTAATAACTTTCTCATACAACCTTATTGTGGAAGATCAAGTAACTCAAAAGGGAATTTATCTCTTCTAATCTATTCAAAAGGCTAGTTATGAGAATTGTGTCAAATGTTTTTCTAAAGTAAAAAAAAAACACAGAAGATTGGTTTTATTATTGGAACGCTCAATAGAAATGATCCTA
This sequence comes from Pseudotsuga menziesii, assembly GCA_001517045.1. Classification (NCBI taxonomy): domain Eukaryota; kingdom Viridiplantae; phylum Streptophyta; class Pinopsida; order Pinales; family Pinaceae; genus Pseudotsuga; species Pseudotsuga menziesii. The sequence goes on along the minus strand of LPNX011214962.1, from coordinate 771,312 downwards.
ATCAAACCAAGATGGTCAATGGTTGAGTGATTTCTCCTAAATCCTTTATGGTATTAATTATTTTTCCATGACTTTCTATCTGTACATTGATCTTGGTTTTGAAAACACTTTAATATAACTTTAGTAAAAGAGGGATGAATATCATAATGGTCATATAACTATAAGGATCATTTTATATCCTCTTTTAAAAATACAAACAAAGAGGAATTATATCCAGGGTTTTTGAAAACCCTACTTCATTGCTAAATTGAAAATGTGATGGATGTGAGGAATGGTGACGTGCTCACAATTATTTAATTTTGGCATCATTAAATTTCCATAGCTTTCTCTTTTGTGAACCACTTAACTCCAAACTTCATGTCTTGTAAAACAAAAATTTCTTCTTCTCTAGAAAGGGTTTAAATGTTGCCAGTGACATTATGAGATTCATAGATATTTTTTTAACATATATGTGTTAATTCCCTCAATGGAAACATATTGTTTTATTTAGTTGTATGACTTAGAATATTCCTCCATAATTTCTTAGCATCAATATTAGAGAGGTACAAAAGATTCTCTGATTTTCTATTTATATATTTTTACATTTTAATTAGGCCTTCTTACCAATATATCTTATTGTGTTTTTAGGACTCAATAGAATCATCCCTAATGAATTTTCTACCATGCCTACACACTTTATCATACCAATGATTGGTAATTCTATTTTCTTTTCTACCTCACACCTTCACAATGAACTTGTGAACTGATATGGAGAGTGTTGTTGTAAAATTATGATAAAGGTTTTCAATATTTTCCTTATTTCGTAATATATTTAATTCATTATTTTAATCCCTAAAAAAAATAGAATACCTTTATTTTTATCATAGATCAAATTCTTTTGGTTATCATAGTTCTCTATTATGGGGTTTATGTACTTATGAAAGTTTAGAGTTAAGGTTAGTGGTACATTTGGTTCTAAATGAGGATATCATATATCACATAATCTATGACACTATTAAAAATACCATAGATACAAGTCATTTATTTTGATTTCAACCACATTATAAGACCATTGCAAATTATTATATCTTGAGAAATAGAAATCTTGATTTGGTTGATACCAAACAAATTCTCACCCAATTTTTAAAAGATTCTTTTGTATACTAGCTTACAAAAGGTTTTCATCTAGCAATAGAACATTAGGGTGTGAATCATTGCTTAATATAATAGTTTTGTTAGTTTTTTCTAGCATTAAAATATGTTCGAAGGAGGATGTTTTCTTCATTTCTTAGGTTGTCATATAATATATTAATTCAATGTAAGGACAATTTTATCTAGATTGTGTTGCATATAAAATCTAGAATTAATAGGTGCAAAATAACACACACACACACACACATATTCTTACCACAAACACACATATTCTTACCATTGATATTTGAAATCTCCATCCACATATATGATTTGAAAGGATCTTTATCGTAAAGCCTAATAAATCCTAGCATGAGGAAAATTGTTTTTCCTTATGTAACAAGCTATATCTATGGTTCTTCTATCTTATGAACTCTTATTCCATAAAGAGAGAAATATTTATATGTTAGGGACCATAGATTCTCCATTCTCCCAATTATCAAAAAACAATATAATAACATTGGACTTTTGCTCCATGGAAGCCACAAGAGTTCCAAGAGATGATTTTGAGTGTTCCAAATTTCTATTTATTGTTATTTTTTTATCTCTATCTTTGATAATAGCTTTATAGTTCAAATTGTTATTTTTTCTACCTTTCTAGATTTTTATTTTATTTTAAATTTATTGTGTTAATTCAACTTACTCTTCTGTAATGTGTAATGAGATCTTCGTTTATAAATATTATGAGCCATTTTAGACTTGGGATTTTATTGCTTATTCCATATTTATGGTCACTACAATTTACCTTAAGATGAATTATTAATTTCCTCTTTGTTTATTCCTTTCCTCTTTGATGTGTATGATATCCAATTTACCTTCCAAATTATTTAGGCCCAAACTCTTATTTAGATTTTCTTGTAATTCTTTAATCATTTTTGTCCATGTTTTGTTTTTTAATTTCTTGTAATCTCATCTTGAGTTTTTCTAGTGTATATATCTATCATGTCTTCAAATGATGCAAACTTATTATGAAGCATTTCCCTCTTTACTCATTTATGTAAAAATTGTATAGTCCTATAAAGGCTATCCCTTTCTTAGAAGTTTTGGGTAAGTGAGGTGACTTCTTCATATTCGAATAAAGAAAAAATAAATTAAATCACAAAGATTGGAAAAAAAATTGATAAAGAGAAAAATATTGTGGGTCCTGTNTTAGATTTTCTTGTAACTCTTTAATCATTTTTGTCCATGTTTTCTTTTTTAATTTCTTGTAATCTCATCTTGAGTTTTTCTAGTGTATATATCTATCACGTCTTCAAATGATACAAACTTATTATGAAGCATTTCCCTCTTTACTACATTTATGTAAAAAATGTATAGTCCTATAAAGGCTATCCCTTTCTTAGAAGTTTTGGGTAAGTGAGGTGACTTCTTCATATTCGAATAAAGAAAAAATAAATTAAATTACAAAGATTGGAAAAAAAAATTGATAAAGAGAAAAATATTGTGGGCCTTGTTAGTTAAAGATAGTTGATTAGGGCTTCAAAGTTATATAGTGGAAATGTTCAATCATACTCCCTTATTAAAAGACCTCAATGCCACATAAAAAATGTTGTTGTGAAAAGGTTAGTTGAAATTTTTTCCTAATCTATTTATTAGGAGATCAATTAAGGTATATGCTCGTTGTTAGGGTTTGACTATGCCACAACAATGTCCAAATATAGAAAAAAATCGGAAAATGTCCAAGTTTATATATATATATATATATATTGAATTATTTNAAATATATATATATATATATATATATATATATATATATTAAAAATAATTGTTAGAATTATTTATTTTATAGTAATATTGAAATATACATTTTATAATATTTTTAATTATATGAACTCTATGTTGAACAGTGACACTAGGAAAATTACATATCTCCCTAATACTAAATTATAAAAAAAAACTATATTTAACTGGGATAAAAATTACAAAAGTCCCATATACTACACTACTATACCATTACTATTTCATATCAATAAACCTTTAAGCAACTCTAAAAACATATTTCAAACTGGCCTTAAAATGCTTTTTTTAAGACACATTGTCCTTGAAACAAATCCTCTACAAATACAACTCAAACTGTCCATTATAGTTCTATTTCATGTCAATAAACTTTGAAACAACTCCACTACAAACACACCACAAGCTAGCCTTAAAATGTTTTTTGTAAGAGATATTGTTTTAAGAAATTAACTATGGTAGGAAATAAGGTATCGGAAGAGTAGCTGTATCTCGAGAGTGAAAAATGATGCATGTGCCCTCATGTCGCATGGGAGTTATGTTGCATGGCAGAAAGGAGCCTAATGAGCTCATTTGCTTTCGACGAATAGTCCATCTGCAACAAAAACAAAAAACATTCTCTCAACGTTGCCCATCCATACATATTCTATCAGCAGTCCTTCTTCGGGAGAATTGGAGCATATTTTCAATAGAATCCCAACTGCATAATTAGTTCTAGTATCATACACAGCCAACAAGATTCTAACAATACTCGGTATTGCTAGGGCATGGTCCAGTATGGCACACCGACCTTCTGAAATGTTGGAAAGTACAAAATCATTGAGTATTGCTCTGCCATGGATGTATCTGCACCACGAAGAAGCTCAATCAAATGAGGAACGACACCTGTCTTAGATATCTTTGCTCTATTTTTAGTAACTGTACATAAAGGAAATAATGCCTTCAGGTTGGCCTTCATGGCCTAAGAATATATATTTTCATCAAATAGCTTAAGCATTCTGTCTATGATTCCTTCTCTGGTTGTAATTTCTCTCGCAGAATTTCTATTGTTTGCCAATTTTTCCACAATAGATGTTGCGTTGATTCTGGCCTCTAGAGTGCACTTCCCAAAGTCCCAGTCGAGGGTTTCCAGCATAGAAGGCCTCAATAGAGCTCAACTGTTAGATATACGATCCACAGAGAACAGTGAAATTGCACAGATTGCTTCTTCTACAGCGTCATGATTTGCATCCATTAAAGAATTCACCGGAGCCTCTGAATTTATACGTGGATAAGAATAGGAAAAACCCCCTCAGATTCTAAAAATTGTCCTTTCCTCTCACTGACATTGGCTAGAATTCTAAGGTTCTTCAAATCTTCAAGATTATCTATAGTTGCATCCTGAATATCCTGAATCATTTGCCACACACTACTCGGCTTTGCCATGGGGTTTGGTGTCTGTATTCGGATGATGCCATTAGAACTGTCGGGAATGCACGATTTCTGTATTAGCCTATGAAGAGTGTGATTGGAGATGAGCTCTTTAATGTAAAGAGCCTCTAGAGTCAATTGCTCACAGAGTTTAGAAGTTCGAAGTCAATATCACAAAATTACTATCAACCATCAAAATTGGAATTTGCATTTCCCTCTTTCTAATATTCAAAATTGGAATTTGAGTTTCCCTCTCAGGGGCATATGATTCATGATTCAAATTTGTGATATGATCCATACACAACACATACATGCATCATTGGATGGTACACGTACACACAACACATACATGCATCATTGGATGGTACACGTACTTGTACAAGTTTCAGAGAACGAAGACTTTCTTTGCAATCGCGGCTGTTAGTGATAAAAGAGGCAGTTAACGGAGTCTAGGTGAGCTTGCCGAAGGAGCCGACGGGATGATTGTCACCGAGCAAAATCGTCGCGTCGTTATCTTACTCCGATTTAATGGTTTCCAACTCCAAGTTCCAACCGTCCACTCTTCCAGAATATAGCCCATTAATAAGCCAGATATACGAAGAAACTAGAGCTAGAGGATTCAAAACAGAACTTGGAATTTTCCAAATATAAATTATAAAATAATACACTGTGTATTAATGTGGATTCCCAAATAAATACATCAATAAATGGGGAATTATTATTGGGCAGATGACCACATGACACTAACAACTTAGGGGATTATTATTGAAATCCGCTCTTTTCTAACAACTTAGTGCATGCATGCTTATGCTTTCCAAGATGTCAATCCAATTGGTTAATGTCATATTTAAAACTATTTGTCAATGTCTTTTCTAAAAAGAATATTCCAAAAAAAAACTCAAAATATTAAACAACATAAACTTATCGGTAGGGACTTCGCCACGTTGTGGCACTTGTTAAAGTCAAGTTAGTGCATACAACTCACATGTTTTGAAGGTCGGTTGGGTTGTGACAATGTTTTGATTGATTATGGTTTTTGGGAAAGAGATTGATATTGAAATATTGTATTGTGGCAAGTTGTCTAATAAGTTTAAATTTTTTATGTAATTTTTATAAAATTTATTAATTAATATTAATTTAATTGATTTACTTTATAACTATTATTTTTAGGTTCAAAATAAGTTTAAGTGGTTAATATGTTTCAAATTAATCATTTAAAAATAAAAAATTATATAAGATGTTGTGAAATTACAAGATATCCTTACAACACTTAGAATTGAAATAACTCTTTTTCATTTTTTAATGATTTGTAAAAAACACCTCATGTTTTATTAAATTCATTAAATTCATAACATATTAAGGGATATTATTATTTTTATGCTTTTGGGGGAGTATAGTACAAGAAGAGATGCAAGCAATGAGAGACCGACATGTAGCTCAAAATAAAATCTCATCTCCAATTAAACTCCCAATCCAAAAATTTAGCTTTCATTTAGGCTAAAGATGTCAATTGTCATTATGCAACAGGAAATCAACTAGCCCTATGTAGTTGGAAATTAAAAAAACTTAACTACATCATAGATAAGTTAAGAGAGGAACATGCTTACAAAGAACGATACATAGTATCTTGCATATATACTCATGCATATAAATTGTTTATAATTGAATTCAATATACTGTTTAGGATTGTGCATTTTAACAAAAAAATATACATAACATCTTAACTATATACTCATGTATATAATCGTTTATATCTGATGCAGGAGCATCGTGGCATGCTGGAAATGTGTTGAGTTGGTCACATGCTGTGGCATCTTTTGTTGCTTTGCTGAGTTATAGTCTGTTAGCATCTGTAGGAGTGATTGCGTATCATGACTCCCTACGTGGAGATCAAGCCACAATCTATTCATTTTTGGACAGGGACATTTTCATCATGCTCTGTCTTTTCTTTTTTTCAGTTGCAAGACCACTCGGGTTGTAGGAGGTTACAGTTTAGGTTAAATAGACAACTTAGAGAAGGGAGAATGGTTCTGCTCTTCAGTATTGGAATTTCGAGTTGCAGAGAAACGGACAGGCCTGTGTCTGATTCTAATTGTAAAGATTTTAATAGATTGAAGAAGAGAGTCGACTGTGTGTTAGGGTGCTTGCTTTAAAATAGAATATTAGCTGTTTGTTTGCGGAGTATTTATCCTAGTTGCATTTGTTGTTTTGAACTATGAATCCGTGAAGGGCCGACTCAGCCGTTTCCTAAAGATCTATGTATCTCTAAGAGGTTATGGATTCAAGTGTTAAATTGTTGATTGAATGAATGAAATAGGTCATAGATGCATGTGTTGAAGTGTTAGGCTAATTAACCTTAGAGATTGCAGGCTGGATTGATCGATTCCAGGATCAATTGGTGCAAAGAGCATACTTTTTCCTTAACCATTTTTTGCAAAAAATGAATGGCAGATATTCAGTCTACAGGCAAAGATCTGATGGCCAAAAAAGTTGCTGGGGGAAGAGTTGTGGAAGATAATTGTGGAGGGCCAACATCGAAAAGTTAGTCGAGCATCCCTCAAACCGCTTGTGGAAAATTCATTGTGGAAGAAAAGTTGTGGGGTGAAACTTCAAGACGTTGATCGCACATCCCACATTCCGTGTGCAGAAATCCTATTGTAGAATCAGATTTGCGGAAGCGCTATTGCGGGAGCAAAATTGTGAGGAGGAAATTTTAGCGTAGAATTTGGCTGAGGGACAAATTTGGTAGTCTTACTAAGTGTAGGAGCCACAAGATCCTGGAGGTGTTGGTTGGGTTGGTTGTGGTTGATCTGACCCTACACCAATTTTGGTATCAAAACAAGGAGAAGCTCGTGTGAGAGAGAAGCGTAGCAGTAGAATCCTGGAAGGAGCAGAGAAGAGTGCTCAAGAGGTTCTAGATCGATAACCATGTTGCCAAAAGACCAAGTACAGAGAAGGGGCTTGTTGAGGCAAGTTGTAACATTGTGAAAGAGAATTGTTATTGCAGAGGCTCAATGCAAGAGAATGGTTGCACGCATAGGCAAAGCACGAGGTCATGACAGAGGTTGACCGACGATGAACACAGATTTTATGGAGGAAGTGAGGGAGCTAGGAGCATGTCTGGAAGCCATGGATACTGACAGATGAAGAGACCCAGAAGAAGGGGATGTAAGTGAACCTGAGGATGAAGAGTGCAAAGAAGAAGCTGCACCTATGCAGGAAACTCCTGAGTTAAGGTATTTCATATCGATTCTAGGCGCAACGTCAAGGTTGAAACCTGAGTTGCTGACCTACGATGGAAGTCTCATTGCCGAGCATCTCATTGATTGGATCAGTGAGCTGGATAAGTACTTTGAGTACGATGAGGTTGAAGAAGATAAAAGAGTCAGATTGGCTGTAACAAGGTTGAAAGGGCATGCATCCTTGTGGTGGGCTAGTGTGGAAGTAGAAAGAAGGAGAAAGAATAAGTCGTTGATAAAGAGCTGGGATAGAATGGTAGAAAATATGTGGGATAAGTTCTTGGCCAAAGATTACTAGTTAATTATGTATAGACATGTACAGAACCTTAGGAAAAGATTGTTAACAGTAAGAGAGTACACTGAAGAGTTCTACAAAGTAAACCTAAGGGTGGGATATGTGGAAGAGTTAGCAGAGAAGGCTTCTAGATATGTCAATGCTCTAAGGATGGATATCCAAGAAGAGATAATCATGATATCACCTAGAACAATGGAGGATGTGTATCAATGTGTCTTAGGGTAGAAGAAAAGATAGTGAGGATGCAGAGCTTCAACAGAGGTCGAGGTCTTACTAGAGGATGAGGAAAAGAAGCTAGAAGAGGAAGAATTAGAGTACAAAGAGGAGAGTTCAGTAACTCTAACCAGCAAGAGCAGCATGGTAGAGGAGGTGCCTCTAGCAGAGTAGGACCTTACCAAGGAGGTAGATGTAGAGGAAGAGGCATAGGAATCGTCTATAGGTGCAACAAATGCAACCAGTTGGGGCATAGATCATTTGAATGTCCATAGAAGAAGACAAAGGACAGAGGGGAGCCTATCTAACTCAGAATGAGTAGAAGCAAGAATAGTCGACAGTGGCTGAAGTTTTTCCAGAGACAGGAGAGTCATTGATGATGAATAAAGTCTTGTTGAAACCTGAGAAGGAGCATGCAGAGCCTGCTCAAAGAAAATATTTATTCAGGACCATGTCTAAAGTACAAGGGAAGTGCTATAACATGGTGATTGACAGTGGGAGTATTGACAATCTTATTTCCACAGACATGGTGGAGAATCTGAGTTTGAAGAGGACCGAGCATCCTGTTCCATACAAAGTATCTTAGATACATAAAGGACATCAAATCGTGGTAAGTGAGCAGTGTGAAGTTGATTTCCAAATAGGCCCATATAAGGACAAGATTTTGTGTGATGTTATGCCCATGGATGTTTGTCATATAATGTTAGGAAGACTGTGGAAATTTGATAAGAGAGTAACTCATGATGGTAGGAGTAACTGTCATAGTTTTGAGCATAATGGGATAAGACATGTACTTCACCCTTTGCAAGAAGGTAGTACAGAAGGACAATCAACACCTAAAGTTTGGATGCTCTCAGGAAAGGAATATTTGCAACAGATTGAGGAGGACGAGTTAAGCTATGCCGTGGTATGCAGACCGAGAGTGGTGACAATGAATACTAACATGACAGATCTACCTGAGGAGATTCAAGAGACGTTGAGTGAGTTTAGTGACATCATGGTGTATGATTTACCCAATGAGCTACCACCAAGGAGGGATATAAGTCATCAAATTGATTTTATTCCAGGAGCTAGTTTACCAAACAAGGTAGCATATAGGTTGACACCTCAAGAGAGTGGAGAATTGAGGAAACATGTCCAAGGATTGGTCCAGAAGAGTCTAAGTCCATGTGTAGTACCAGCAGTACTAACACTAAGAAGGATCGTGAGTGGAGGATGTGTACTGACTCCAGAGCAATTAACAAGATTAGCATCAGATTTAGATTTCCATTACCAAGGATGGATGACATGATGGATTTCCTAAATGGGTCAATGTGCTTTTCAAAATTGGATTTGAAGAGTGGGTATCATCATATCAGGATCAGAGAAGGAGATGAGTGGAAGATAACATTTAAGACAAATGAGGGGCTATATGGGTGGTTGGTCATGCCATTTGGATTGTCCAATGCACCAAGAACTTTCATGAGATTGATGAATAAAGTCTTGAGAGATTTCATAGGTAATTTTGTGATAGTTTACCTTGATGACATTTTGGTTTTCATCCAACCAAAGAAGAGCATCTCAAGCATTTGAGATATGTTTTAGAGAGGCTGCAATAGGAAAAGTTGCTGATAAATGTGAAGAAGTGTACATTCATGAAACTAGAGCTAGTATATTTAGGTTTTGTTATCTCAAGGGATAGGTTGAAGATGGATCTAGAAAAGGTGCAAGCAATCATTGATTGGCCTTCACCTAGGAACATATTTGAGGTAAGAAGATTTCATGGATTGCCAAGTTTTTATAGGAAATTTATAAATAATTTTAGTGGTATTTTTTCATCTATTATCGAGACAATCAAGAAGGATAGGCAACCATTTCAATGAACAACAAAGGTTGAAAGGAGTTTCAATTCCTGAAGATGAAGATCATTGAACAACCAGTATTGAAGTTTCCAGACTTCAAACATCCTTTCCAAGTAAAGTGTGATGCTAGTGGGGTAGCAATCGAAACTGTACTTAGTCAAGAGGACAGACCTATAGCGTATTTTAGTGAGAAGCTGAATGATGCAAAGCAGAAGTATTCATCTTATGACAAGGAGTTTTATGTTGTTGTTCAAGCAATGAAGCATTGGAGACATTATTTAATTCCTAGAGAATATGTGTTATATTCTGAAAGCCATGCATTATAGTACAATATGCAGCAACCTAAGTTGAACTTGAAACATGTCAAGTGGGTTGAGTTCTTACAGAGATTTACCTTTGTGTTGAAACACATAAGTGGATAGTCAAACATAGTAGTTGAATCCTTAAGTAGAATACTATTGATTATGCAAGAGAATCAGATCCAAGTCTTGGGATTTGAGCATTTAAGGGATTTTTCATGAAACTGACATTGATTTCTAGGAAGCTTACAGGGATTGCAAGAATCCAGTGGAGGTTGACAAAGAACCATGGATGGAGTATGCGCTACAAGATGGTTTACTCTTTAAAAAGAGTAAAATTTGTGTACCAAAGTGTTCCATGAGAGAGAACTTGATACATGAAAAACATAATGGAGGTATGGCAGGTAACTTTGGAAGTGATAAAACCTTTGGACAGTTGGGTCATTTCTATTTTTGGCCAAGGATGAGGTATGAAGTTGAGAAGTTAGTAAGTAGATGCAGAGTATGCCAACATGCTAAAGGAAGAATCCAAAACATAGGGTTGTATACACCATTTCCTATTCCAACTAGGCATTGGGATTATGTGAGTAAGGATTTCATTATGGGTTTGCCAAAAACTTAGAAAGGACATGATTCTATCTTTGTAGTTGTTGATAGATTCACTAAGATGGAACATTTCATTCCATGCTACAAGACTAGTGATGCTACACACATCGCTAACTTGTTTTTCAATGAAGTTGTAAAACTACATGGTTTACCTAGAAGAATTGTATCAGATGGAGATGTGAAGTTCACATGTCATTTTTGGAGGACCTTGTGGAAGAAGTTGGGTACCAGACTGAACTTCAGTTCAGCATATCACCCACAGTCTGATGGACAGATAGAGGTAGTTAATAGGTTTCTGGGGAACATGTTGAGAAGTCTGATTGGAGAAAGTCCTAAGCAGTGGGACAGAGTATTAGCTCAAGCTGAGTTTGCTTATAATGATTCACCAAATAGAAGTACAGGGATGAGTCCATTCCAAATTCTATATTGAATGCATCCAAGAGGAGTGTGTGAACTTCATAAGTTAGGTCAACTGGAGAAGAGGAGTGTTGATGGAGAGGAGTTTTCAATGAGGACCAGTGAAATGTAGGAGCAAGTTAAAGTGAGGTTACAGCAACTTAAAACCAGTTACAAGGCTAGAGCAGATTCCAAAAGGAGAGAGAAGAACTATGAAGTAGGAGATTTGGTCTTAGCATATCTAAAGAGAGAGATTTCCAAAAGGAGAGTATAACAAGCTAAAGATGAAGAAGATTGGACCCTGCAGGATACTCAAAAAATTATTAGCAAATGCTTATGAGTTAGAGATTCCTACTGGAGTGGGTATTTCACCAATATTTAATGTTGCGGATCTATATCCTTATGTAGAAGGTGACACTGGAACCTTTACATAAGGTGAAGAACCTATTGAATACTTACAATGAGTGGGGTAGATGCCTGTGGCACAACCATTGAAAGTTGAGGCCATTCTAGACACTAAAGTGGTAAAGAGTACAAGGAAGAATGACTATCTGGAGTATTTGGTCAAATGGAAGAAGAAACCAACAGAGGATTCTACTTGGATGAGCGCTGCAGAATTGGAAGCCAAGGGTTTCACTGTAGCTGATCTAATGAACAGGGGTTCATAAATTTTCACCCTTGCAAGTCTGATGCAGGAGCATCATGGCATGCTAGCAATGTGATGAGTTAGTCACATGTTGTGGCATATTTTGTTGTTTTGTTGAGTCATAGTTTGTTAGCATCTATAGGAGTGATTGCGTATCATCACTCCCTACATGGAGATCAAGCCACAATCTGTTTATTTTTGGATAGGGACATTTTCATCATGCTTTGTCTTTGTTTGTTTTCAGTTGCAAAACCACTCAGGTTGTAGGAGGTTACAGTTTAGGTTAAATAAATAGCTTAGAGAAGGAAGAAGGGTTCTGCTCTTCGGTATTGGAATTTCGAGTTGTAGAGAGATGGACAGACCTGTGTCTGATTCCTATTGTAAATATTTTAATAGATTGAAGAAGAGAGTCAACTGTGTGTTAGGGTGTTTTCTTAATAGAATATTAACTGTGTGTTTGAAGAGTATTTAGCCTAGTTACATTTACTATTTTGAACTGTGAATCCGTGAAGGGCCGACTTCGGCAGTTTCCTGAACATCTGTGTATCTCTAAGAGGTTATGGCTTTGAGTGTTAAATGGTTGATTGAATGGATGAAATAGGTCATAGATGCATGTGTTGAAGTGTCAGGATAATTAACCTTATATTGTAGGATGGATTGATCAATTCCATGATCAATCGACGCAATAGGCATAATTTTGCCTTAACCGGTTTTTGCAGAAAATGAATAGTGGAGATTGAGTGTGCAAGCAAAGATATGACGGCCAAAAAAGTTGTGGGGGAAAGAGTTGTGGAAGAGAATTGCATAGGGCCAGCGTTGAAAAGTTAGTCGCGCATCCCGCAACCTGCTTGCGAAAAATCTGTTGTGGAAGGAAAGTTACGGGGGAGCGAATTCGAGACGTTGATCACACATCCCGCATTCTGTGTGCAAAAAACATGTTGCATAATTAGAGTTACGGAAGCGCTGTTGCGGGAGCAAAATTGTAGGGAGGCAATTTTAGCGTAGAATTTGGCCAAGGGCCAGATTTGGCATTCCTGCTAAGTGAGGGAGCCACCGGGTCTTGGAGGTGTTGGTTGGGTTGGCTGTGGTTGATCTGATGCTGCACCAATATCAATATACCATTGAACATGAGCTATGTACCACGATTATGAATACACAAATTATTACAAATATCCATGTAAACAAAGAGTGTAGAATTTGGTTAGGTGATGATCATGTGATTTTAACTAAAATTGCAATATCAAATAGAAGAGAACCACTTTAAGGTCCTATGTAGGCATGCCCAAGTATAAGATACAAAAAAAAACAAAGAATTTTTGGCAATTATGGTTTATACCTATTATATTTTTGGCAATTGTGGTTTATACCTATTATAATTTTGGCCAAAAAAAGTTTCATAACATACCAGTGTATACAATAGCTTTTATTCTTTTGGGAGAGTTATAATATAAGAAAAGAAGCAAGTAATAAGGGATTTGTGTGCATATTTTCCAATTGTTTTATCTTTGGGGTGATTTTTCTGGGTTTTACCCTTACATAAACATGTTCTCCTACCTGGAAATCTCGTGGAGTTCTTTTTAAGTCAACATAACTCTTTTTCCTATCTTAGGAAACCTTAAAATTATGTTGCACATTTTTCATTGTTAGTTCCATATATTTTAATAATTCAAGTCCTAACATTAATCCGTCGACAGGACTACTCCAAGAAACTAGAATGTTACACTTTTTAATCCATATGGAATCTCAAACAGGCTTAATCTGGCTGAAACTTGAAATTGATTGTTATATGCAAATTTTACCAAATGCAAATAATCTTCCCACTTACATCGGTTATCCATTACGTACATTCTAAGCATATCTTCCAAAACCTGATTTACTCTTTCCATTTTCCCATCAGTTTGAAGATGATATGCAGTGATAAAATATAATTGCGCGCCTAACCCTTTAAATAAATATTTCCAAAAATTTCCCAAAAATTTTGCATCTTTGTTTGAGATTACTATCCTAGGTACACCATGCAACCTAAAAAAATCTTTCATAAATATATCAGCAATGTTAACAACCTTATATGTAGACTTTACCAGAATAAAATGATTTGACTTAGTTTATTTACTACGACCATGATTGAGTCATTTTTTTAACATTCTTAGGTAAGCCATTTATGAAATCCATGCTTATAACTTCTCATTTCCTTTCTGGAATAGGTAATGGATGTAATAATCCTGTTGGATGTTGGTGTTCAATTTTTACTTGTTGACATTCAATGCAACATGTAAAATATTTTGCTACTTTTTTTTCTTATTATGACAAAAGAAATATTTCCTTGTCATGGTGATCATTTTCTGATATCGAAGATGTCCTAAATAAGGTCTTTTATATAATTTGTCCATAATAATTAATTTAAAATATGTTGAATTTGGTATATATAATCTTATTTTGTGTAATAATAACCCTCTTCCATTCAGACTAAGATCTGATTTAACTTGATTTATTTCATTTTCTACGGTCTTTTCTTTTAGCTTTTGATACTATTTGTCAATTTTTTTATGCATTTAAAATTTTATCTTCTAAATCTCATTCATACTTGCTGCTTGCATACAACAAATTTGCATGACGAATTAAGGCATTTGCAACTTTATTCTCTTTTCATTTTATATGTTTTATTTCAAAATCATATTCGCTTAGAAATGATAACCACGTAGATTGCCTAGCGTTAAGATTATGTTGATCGAATAAGTATTTTAAACTTATATTATCATACATTAATAAGAATATCCTTCCGATGAGATAATGTCGCCACATTTTAGCGCATGAATGATAACAACTAATTCTAGGTCATGAATAGCATAATTTCTCTTGTGTTCCTTTAAATTCCTAGACTCATAGGCTATGCCATAGTTTTCTTGAATTAGTACTCCACCTATACCTTCTTTTCATGTGTCTATACATACAACAAAATCTTTAAATGGATCAACAATTTTTAAAATAGGGTTTGTTGTTAACAAGTGTTTTAATTTATTAAAATTCTATGTACATTTTTCGTGCCAATCAAATTTCTTACCTTTATTTTGTAATAAAGTTATAGGGTATGCGATCTTAGAAAATCCTTCAATTAAATTTTTGGTAGTAGCTAGTAATCCCCATGAATGACCTTATATTGGTTAAACATTCTTTGGAACATGCCATTCAATGATAGCCTTAATTTTGTCGGGATCGACTAATATCCCATCCTTAGACACCAGATGTCCTAGATACTGAATTTTGTCTATGAATAATTCATAATTGCTAAACTTAGCATATAGTTATTGTTCCCTTAACACTTGTAATATTATTTTTAAGTGTTCTTTAAGCTCTTTTCTATTTCTAGAATAGATTAATATGTCATCGATAAAAAATAATAGAAATTTATCTAAGCATTTACTTAACATACTATTCATTAAACACATAAACGTTGTTGGAGCATTTTTAACCCAAAGGACATTATGACAAACTCATAATGATTGAATCTGGTTCTAAAAGCAGTCTTAAAGATGTCCTTGTCCTTGATATGTACTTGATGGTATCTAGATCTTAAATCTATTTTTGAAAATAGTTTTTCCCATCGAAACTGATCAAATAGATCGTCAATCTGAGGAAAAGGATATCGGTTTTTAATTGTCATTTTGTTTTAATTGTTTAATAATCTATACATAATATTAACGTGTCATATTTCTTCTTACAAATAAAACGGATGCTCCCCAAGGGGAAGCACTAGGTCAAATCTATGTTATCGATTAATTCTTTTAATTGGGACTTTAATTCACTAAACTATACTATATTCATCTGATCTGGATCCTTTGATGCTAGTACCTCCCCCAGTACCAAATCGATTGTAAAATATATCTCTTTTCGGAGGTACCCCAGGAATCTCTTCCGGAAATATATATTTAAAGTCTTGTAAAATTGGTATATCTTCTATTTTAAGTTGTTTATCTTTCTCTTTTTCGTCCATTACATAAACTGCAAAAACTTTTCATCCCTTATGAACATACCTTTTCATTTGTAAGGTTAATATTTCTCTTATGGTAGCCTTCCTAGGAATTCCTTTTACAACAATAGTATTACCTTTATCATCCAAGCATGAGAATTTTTTATCATAACAATTTAAAATAACTCTATGTTTCTCTAACCACTCCATCCCTATCAGCAAATCATAAGACCCTAGAGGTAAAATATTTAAATTAGCATGTGTTTTTAAGCCATTCATAATAAAATCACACTTTTTCACGAGGCTAGTGACCTTTCGCTTTGTGTCTGTAGCAAGTTGAACTAACCAAGATTTTTCAAACTTATCTTACTGTAATTTATATAGTTCTACAATTGTGGGTGATACATAACTTAAACTTGCACCTAGATCAATTAATATAGAAATGGGTTTGTATTTTAAAATACCTTCGATTTTGACCATAGATGTTTGATGGTCTGCTTGCATGTTCTCCAATGCTACACTGATTATGGGAACCCTTCTTGCTATATCCCCCACTGTAGTAGCCTCTTGAATTGAATGGAAATTATTTAAACTTTTTATTCTTATGGGGCAATCTTTAAAGTAATGTGCTTCACCACATTCCCAACATTTTAGTGGTTCTCTTTATGTAGTATTTTTTTATTAAAAGGAAGTGGATGTTTCTCTTTCCTTTATTGCTGCGAGATTCTGTTGTTTATAATTTTTATAATTATTCCCTTGGTATCCCTGATAATTATTCCCAGTGCTCATCTAAAACTTTGTACCTTTCTTTTTCTGTTCAAATTTGTCACATCTTTTATTTTTCTAGCTATGTATGTTCTCTCGTTTGTTTTATTTTGATCATAGAAGAAGTTTGTTTTTCTCATTCCCTCTTCCATAGTTTTCAGATTATCATATATAAGTCTCTCTTTGAACATAGGTGGTAAACAGCTGATGAAATGCTATATTTTTTGTTTCTAATCAATAATATAAGGCACATAACATAATAAACTTAAGAGTTTGCTGTAAATTTATTTCATAGTCATGGCACCTAATCGTAATCTGTAGAATTCTTTAGCTTTTTCCTCCTAATATTGTTATGATAAATATTTTCTTTTGAAATATTTATTAAAGGTTTTCCAAGTTACGCAACGTTCTTTAATTCCTTTTACTTTCTTCATCTATTACCACTAGATATCATTTTTTCCCGTCAAATTATAAATTGGCATTTTTTTATTTTAGTTCGTTATAATAGTTATAAATCTGGAAGTACTTTTTCATTCTAGATAGTCAATTTTCTGCTTCTTCTCCTTTTTCGATTTCTCTATTGAACATAGGAGGCTTGACCTTTTTAAATTCACGAGGAATTTCTTCATACGGTATGTTTTTATTTTTCTTTTGGTTACTATCACTACTTTCACTAGAATCTTTATATTTTTCATTATTATGATTAGTTGATTCTTCTCTTGAATATTCAGTCTCGTGTTTAGAAAATTCTAGTTTTCTTACCTTACATTTATAAGGTGTAGTTCTTGCCATGTTTAGTATTAAATTGGGAACATATATCTATGGATCAACACACAACTCAAAAAATAGATCACACAATTTACTCAGTAATTGAAGAATGAAACAATGCAAAAATGGCTTGCAACTGTGAATGCTTTCATTAATCAAAATTAATTAGATAATAATTACAATGAAGTACAATGGCTAAATAGCCACATGCAATTCGAATCCATGTGAGGAAATTTGAATTGATTAGACTCTACTTGACTAAATGGTTAACTGACCTTGTCTAAATAATTATCAGGGTTCATCGGAATTCTAAATCACAACTCAAGAGTCTAATTCAGTGTTAACTAGTCTAACTAACTGAGGTAGGTGAGTAAATGTGCCTCACCTACATGTAGCCATGTAATCCTAGCGCTAACTGTGTAGAATTGAATGTAAGGGAATAGAACTAAATGTAACTGACTCTTAACGAAGCTTGAATACTCAACTCAACTGACCTTGGTTGGTATCGGCACTCCCAGTGGCTCCTAATTTGTAGGGATTGATCTAGGAGGATCCTAAACGAATGCATGCAAGTGAAATTAGTGGTAGTAGGCCTCAATTAGTGTTCCCCACACTTTAGTAACTAGAACATGTGCCCCAATTAGGCCAAGTAGACCTAATGGTGCTAGTGACTAAAAATAGACTGGAAGGATTTCTGATTTAGACATGACTCCAGATTTAGACATATGACCAAATTGGAAAAGGGAGGATTAATAATCCTAACACCCCCCTAAATGCTAACTTGGACAATGTGTGGGCCCTGGTAACTAAGACCATAGGTCACCCATTACATCAAGTAAAGTAAAGTAACTGCTCAATACAAGGAGCTGGGGAAAAAACCACATAAGAAAAAATTCCCCCCTCTAACTAAGATGATAGAATCAGGATTCAAGTTTGAAAAAATTGAAAATGTGTTTCTGCAATATCTATGATGTAGTGAAGCAGTATGCATGATTTTCTATGCATAGGTATCTTGGTGCCTAGCATGTAGACTTCTCCATCTTCTCCCAAAATGATGATGGAAGGAAGGAGGAATGTAACCTTTGTCTCTTGCTGGATGAAGAGGTGTATGATCTTCTGAATGTAGTGAGACTGAGCCCTTTCCATGTAGCATATTACAAGGATTCTATTGCATCTCTCTAAAGGAGGTAAGATTTCATGGCATAGCTTAAGGGTCTTTCCCTTATGAGTGTCAGATGGATTTCTAGACATCTTCCTAGCTTCCAATTTGGGAGGAGGGACTGGATCTGAATTTGAATCACCCTAAATCTCAATCTCATAAACTGATCTAGTTGGATCTACAATACTAGTGGAAACTGCAAAAGAAGTAGATGAAATGTTTTTACCTTCCCTGGAAAGTGGTTGCTGAGAGTGCACTTGTTCTAAAAATGGCATGAAGTGTGAGAACACATATTCCTTGGAGGCATGATTTGTAGCACCCTTCATTATGATGTTCCCAGTAGAGATATCTATAATCTATACTGAGTCATGACCAAATATGACTCACTTTGGAGATCCAGTATGAGTCATCTGGTATACAGATAACAAGTTTGCAGCTAGGGAGGGAACATAAACCACATCTTTGAACTTTCCATGTTCAAGATTGATAGAGCCCTTCCCTTTGGCTTGAAATTTACTGTTATTTTCTATATGAATACTAGGACCATCAAAATAATGCAAGGAAAATAATGATTCTCTGGATGCAAGAATATGATTGGAATCTCCAGAATCAATGAGGAAGGCATGTGCTGTTGAGCAGCTAGCCTTCAGTGCATGGTATGTATCTTCATGTTCTCTATCTTCTTCTCTATGGTCAACCTTCCTTGCGCTAGCAAGTATAGTTATGTTATGTTTCTTCAGAAGAAGAGACATCTCATCAATTGTTCTTCTCATACAGGTGCTTTCTGGATGAAATCCCCTTCCATTGTAAGAACAAAGTGTATTTTCTTTGTCATTCTTCTTGCTTCTCTTCGAACCTAAAGGATCATTTGACTGCTCTTTCTCTACTATAGACTCATCCTATTTCTTCCCTTTTCATTCGCTACCTTAGGTCCTCCTGCAACAAGTGCTCGATCTCTGGAAGATCGAATGATCCCAATTTGGATAAACTTGTCATGCTCCTGAGTGAGAGATTCAATGAAGGAGTTGATTGTAGGGATCTTCTAGTTTGGAGTATAAAGATTCACATAATGAAATGTTGATACAAATACTGAATAGTTTGCACCAAGTTTGGAGAGAATGGCAAGGACGAGTTCATCATCCTCCTTCTCAAACTTGCACAGCTTCAATTGGAACACTAGATGCTTGAATTTTGTGAAGAAGTCATTTAGTGTTTCAAAATTGGCTGGATGGAGAGAGATCAGATCATTCTCCAGCTGATATATCCTTAGATCATCTTTCTTTTTAAATAAGGAGGAAATATCATCCCAAACCTCCTTGGGAATCTTCAATCCATTAATGTGGAAGAGAAGATCTCGAGAGATTGAGAAGCACAAGCATTCGTAGGATTCATCAAGCCTATTCCAGTAATTTTCTTCATAAACATAATGAATTGGCTCTTTCTCTATCTCTATTATGAATCTAAAGAATATTTTGGAGTGTAGCTGCATCTCCATGTCCTCCTTCCACTAGTGATAGTTGAAAGGAGTGAGGAGCTCCATTGGAGGGGCCATCTAGATTGCAGTGGAGAAGACTGAGTTGCTATAGCGAATGCTGTGAAGGAGACTAAGCTGCTTGTAACAAATGCAATTAAGATGACTCATAAACTTGTAAATCACACAATCAAATAGACAAAATAAGTTCGACGGTCTGCACTTTTGGAACTTCCTTCACACCCATCATAGTTGATCAAGCAAGCTTGATCAACAATTCCTTAACTTGGGATATTAAGTGGTAAATTCTCTGCTTCTAGTGCAGTAATGGAAAGAGAAATTTGCTCAAAAAAATGATCGAAGTATGGATCTATGGTAGGAGAAGTGCCTTGTCCTATTGAGGCTCTGATACCATATTAAATTGAGCACATAGATCTATGAATCAACACACAACTCACAAAATAGGTCACACATTTTACCTAGTAATTAAAGAATGAAATAGTGCAAAAATGGCTTGCAGTTGTGAATGCTTTCATTAATCAAAAGTAATTAGATAATAACTACAATGAAGTACAATGGATAAATAGCCACATGCAATTCGAATCCATGTGAGGAAATTCGAATTGATTAGACTCTACTTGACTGAACGGTTAACTGACCGTGTCTATATCATCATCGGATGACTAGATGGTTAACTGACCTTGCCTAAATCATTATCGGAGTTCATCAGAGTTCTAAATCACAACTCAAGTGTCTAATTCAATGTTAACTAGTCTAACTGACTGAGGTAAGTGAATAAATGCACCTCACCTACATGCAGCCGTGCAATCATAGTGCTAATTGAGTAGAACTGAATGTAAGGGATTATAACTAAATGTAACTGACTCCTAACTGAGCTTGAATAGTCACCAACTCAACTCAACTAACCTTTGTTGGTATCGACACTCCTAGTGGCTCCTAATTTGTAGGGATTGATCTAGGAGGCTCCCAAATTGATGCATGCAAGTGCAATCAGTGGCAGTAGGCCTCAATTAGTGTTCCCCACACTTTAGTAACTGGAACATGTGCCACAATTAGGCCAAGTGGACCCAATGGTGCTAGTGACTAAAAATAGACTGGAAGGACTCTTGATTTAGACATATGACCAAATTGGACAAGGGAGGATTAATAATCCTAACATTTAGTTAGGGTTCTTTATTGTTTTGATCTTGGTTACTATGTAGTTTAGTTAGCAGAACATTATGTAATTATTCTTGTGATTTTAAAATGCGTTCATTATCTTCCTTCACTCGTTTTAGTTTTGCTCGTAAATTTTTTACTCTTTGTAGGAGTTCATATGGGTTATCATTCCTAATTTCATTCAAATTTATCCAGATTTCACCGTCTCTAATGTTAGAGACTTTCAGCCCAAAGGAAAAGTGATTAGATTTCTCCTAATGCAATTTGTTAATTTAAATATTTTATTGGTAGCGGTTTGATTAAATGTGATCCCTTTGTTATGTTTTTAATTAATTGATATCTTTAGATCTAACCAAATATAGGTATGGAATCCCAAACAAAGACTAGGTTTAATGTATGCGTAATAACTTTAAACATAGATAAACCATGTATAGGAAACCTTCGGCTCCTGGAGGAAGGTGATTGGTTTAAACTTCTTACATATGTTATGAATTCAATATAAACATACTTGAATAAAGAATTTGTAAAGTTATCTAGATTTATTTAGAACAAAGAAGAGATCTATGTGACGAGTCTTTCAGTTCTTGCTGCTAAATATGATATTTAAGTAAACAAGTTGGGTTTGGTTAATAGATTAAAATCTGATATATAAAAGCAATCCCTTGTAATCCAGTAGATAACTACTAACAACCAATAACAAAAATTTATAATAATAGCAAGATAAAAAGGAATGTTTAGTTGATACTTTGTACTTCTCAATTTTTACCGTATTTGAACTATAACTACAAATACTTAAAACAATAAATGAATTAAAATAAGGAACATGTCACCATTGTCAGGAAAACAAAACTAAAGTTATCGTTCCTCCCAACCAACTCCTAGAGCAGCCAAATATTACCTACTCCAGAACCTCAAGCCTGTTTGTTGAACCACAAGGACAAAATATGATCAATGCTCAATCTCTTTTCATCAATAGATCATTTCCCCATCCATCCCCAGCCTCATGATTATTCGATGGACATACTGTTTTTTAGTATTTTGCATAATACTTTGTCATTTATGAGCCTCTTTCTCTTTAGGGTTCCACAAGTAGTATTTACCTAATTTTGGGGATGATGCCTCCTCTATCACTTGAGTTCTCACTTAGCATCTTTTGCCATTTGTCATTTCCCCTTATGGGTCTACAAACACTAATTTAATGGCTACTTCAATTCGGATTCCTCTCAATATTTTGATTATTAAATAATAATAATTCATTACATTCATTTTGACTTTATTGTCAAAATATTAAAAAAATATATATTCAAAGTAATAATAATTAGACAATTATTTGTTGTATTACAAATTGCAAGTCATAATGAAAATATTTTTAGAACTAAATACCACCAAGATTCTTATAATGGTCATGAACTTATCTTATCCCACTTTTCAAGGACGATGGGTTGTGACAACTTTGATTATTGTTATTGTGATAGAGTTTGATGCTAAAAACATAATAATAAAATGTTTATCTATTTTTTAATAGAAGTTTTTTTTAAGAAATGAAAAGTAGTAACTTGTATGATACCACCCATAAGCCCAATACCCAACTTGGAGAGATGGTCTATTAGATTTTTTTAATATTGAACCTTTTGATAATGTTAATAAGCAAATTTTATACAATTTTTATATAAGTTACTTATTAACAATATTAAAAGGTTAATGGCCTGGTGCAAGCTAATGCTGGTCACTTATGACGCGTTCGTTGCAATGGAATTATGGAAAAACAGAAATTTGAACGTCAAAAATCAATATTAGAGGTACCTACACAACTTTTTGGAATATGGTGTAAGAATATGAAGCATTGGAAATCAGATTACCTTCTGGAATATATAACTTTTATTTATGGAAACTAAGTATAAATCCCCAAAAACGAGGTTCTTCTAAGGTTGGTATGTTATTTTTGCCCCAAAAAAAAATGAATATGTTTGTGTTGGTCCACTCGGTTGGTATGCAAATGGTGGAATTTTGTAAAAAAAATTATATAGAGTTGTAGATAACAGGTGTGTCTAGTGCAACGTTATTTTTCCATATTNTGTAGATAACAGGTGTGTCTAGTGCAACGTTATTTTTCCATATTTATTTATGTTATATATATATATATATATATATATATATATATATATAGATATTAAATTAAGGAAGTTAGTGATGCCTTAAAATGACAAGGTCGAGCGTTGGTCCACAACATCTTGGTCTTAACATAGTCAATGAACGACATTTTTTTAGGATGTAGGTCTTTGTGTCTTCTTGTGCGGGTTCTTTTCCGTTTTCTAAATAGGCGATCCAATCAAAAGTTATAGCTGAAGCAAATATCCTACCTTTTGTGTTAGATTGACGTTAGTCCATTTAAAATTAAATAAAAAATAGAAAAAAATAATAGATTTAAATAAAAATTATATATTCAGAATCTACAGACAGAGTTACACAAGTGTGTGAATTTTCATTAGCAGTGGACAGGCATGGCATATGCAAAATCATGCACGAAATAGGAGAAGTGGTACAAAACATGTTTTATGTCATAAGACAGTCCAAACCACTTGGTTTGGCAACCCAAACCTAAAACCAAAGAA
>LPNX011214962.1:742542-745042 GCA_001517045.1 Pseudotsuga menziesii | reverse complement strand
TTAACCAAGGAAAGAGGCAAAAACCTAGTGGGAAAAATCCTCCCTTAAACATGGAAAATAAAACAAAACTTGGAAATCTTGTCATCACTCATGCTTCATAGCATGATCAACAATCCCCAACAGTGATTTGAGATTGTTGAATGTCTTCTCACAAAAAAATTTGGTTAAGATATCTGCTACTGTTTCTGAAGATGAACAGAAGAGTAGGTGAATGGTGCCATCATGCACAAGCTGTCTGATGTAGTGCATCTGGATCTCAATGTGTTTGGTTTTCTACTTCTGAATTGGATCATTGCAGATTCGAATGGTACTCTGATTATCACAATAGATAGTAGTTGAGTATTCTGATTTGAAGCCACACTCTGCAAGTAACCCCTGCAACCATAAACATTGATTTGCTACATTTACAACTCCTCTGTACTTTGCTTCTATAGATGAGAGTGTAATGGCACTCTGTTTCTTACTTGACCAGCTGATTGGCCCTTCTGCAAGCATGAACACATATCCTGATGTTGAATTTCGATCTATGTTGTCACCTACCCAGTCACTGTCAGTAAACCCAATTAGATCAAGATCATATTTAGCTTTGTAGAAGATCCCATGAGTCCTTGTTCCCTGAACAAAGTTAGGGATCCTTTTGGCTGCTCTCCAATGGATCTCATGAGGCTAATCCATGTATCTTGAAGCCACACTTACAGCATAAGAAATATCATGTCTAGTATGTGTAAGATACAACAAACATCCAATCAATTTCCTATATAGTGTATTATTTACCATAGGTGAAGAATCAGCTTCTTCAAGCTTAACTCCTGAAAGAAAAGGAGTCTTGCTTGGCTTGCAATCCTTCATATTGAATTTGTTAAAAAAATCCAAGGCATACTTGGACTGATGTACTTTGATTCCTTCTTTGGTTTGAGCAATATTGAGCCCCAAGAATTGGCTCAATAAGCCCAAATATGTCATTGAGAAGGCATGGTTCATTGCATCCTTCAAGGAGGCAATTTCATCCTTTGAGCTTCCTGTAATGAGAAGGTCACCAACATACAAAATAATGATCATTAATGAACCATGAATCAGCTTCAAATAGACATTTGGATCTGATTTGCATCGAACAAAATTCAGCGATAGCAGAAAGCTATCAATCTTGGCATACCAAGCCCTGGGGGCTTGCTTAAGCCCATACAATGACTTCTTTAGCTTGCACAAAAGAGATGGGTTAGTAGCAAATCCTTGAGGCTAATACATGCATATCTCTTCAGTGAGATCTCCATTCAGGAAAGCACACTTCACATCCATGTGGTGTACCTCCCACTGCTTTGAAGCTGCAATGGCTAAGGCTAGCCTGATGGAGTCCATCTTTGCCACTTGTGCAAAGGTATCATTGTAGTGTATGCCATGTACCTGTGAGTAGCCCTTGGCTACCAATATAGCCTTGTAATTCAGAAGTGAACCATCAACAGCAAATTTGGTTTTGTACACCCACTTACACTGAACTAGCTTCTTCCCTAGGGGAAGATCAACTAGCTCCCAAGTGTTGCTCTTCTGGAGTGAGATGAACTCTTCTTCCATGGATGTTTGCCATATTGGATCTTTTGCTGCATCTTCATATGTCTATGTATCGAATTCAATCATGAGATAGCATTTCTCTGCAAACATAGGATCTTTCATGCACAGAGCACTCTCAAACTGAGATCTAGTCGTCCTAGGATCATTAGGATTTCTAGCTAGTTCTCTAGCTGCATGAATGGTCTTGTCTGTCCATTTTGGTCTTGTAGGACTATTAGGATCTGAAATCAAATCATCATTATCATACATATCAGAATCAGCATGTTCAACTATCTCTTCACTTACATTCAGATGTTCTGGTGGTGAAGAGGATTCTCCAACTTCCACTGCTGCTAGGGGCTCTTCTTGAAACTGAACACACCTTTCAATGAAGGATTTGTTTGTGCTCAAATTGATCAGCTTGTACCCTTTTGAATCTTCATAGCACCCAACAAATAGACACTCTTGGCTTTGGGGCTGCAAAGCCTTCCTCTTTTCTGTTGGAATTCTAGCCCAAGCCCTTGAGCCAAAAATCCTGAAATGGGTCACATCTGGCTTGTGCCCACTCCATGCTTCGAAAGGAGTCATACCATCAAGCTGTTTATGAGGCACCCTATTATGAATATAGGCTGCACAGTTTATAGCTTTGGCCCAAAACTTTGGTGGCAAATTCTTAGCCTCCATCATGCAGGTTGCCATCTCTTTCAGTGATCTGTTCTTCCTCTCAGCAACACCATTATGCTGTGGTGTGTAAGGGATAGAATGCTGCATCTGAATACCTACATCTACAAAATATTGAATAAAATCAGACTTGCCATACTCACCACCATTTTCAGATCTGAGGACCTTGAGTTTCCTTCCAGACTGGTTTTCAACCAAAGCCTTAAAGACTTTGAAGAGGCCAAAAACTTCAAACTTGTGTTTCAAGAAGTAAACCCAGCAATACCTAGAAAAG
>LPNX011214962.1:716589-742242 GCA_001517045.1 Pseudotsuga menziesii | reverse complement strand
CTTTACCACTTGAGATCTCTGTGATCTCAACTTCATCAGGGGAGAATATGACCTTCTTTGGAGACCCTATGTGGGTCATCTGATACACTAATAAGAGGTTACAGGCAAGACCTGGAACATACAACACATTGCTGAACTTACCATGGTCAAGATCAATGCTCCCTTTGCCCAAACGTTCAGTGAGAGAGTCATCTCCCAGTACTATTGGTGGACCTTTCGACATGTCAAGTGAGGTGAATGCCTCCTTGGTCAAAACCATATGTCTTGAAGCTCTAGAATCAATGATG
This sequence comes from Pseudotsuga menziesii, assembly GCA_001517045.1. Taxonomy (NCBI): domain Eukaryota; kingdom Viridiplantae; phylum Streptophyta; class Pinopsida; order Pinales; family Pinaceae; genus Pseudotsuga; species Pseudotsuga menziesii. The sequence continues at coordinate 741,955 of LPNX011214962.1, read as the reverse complement.
AAACTATGTGAGCTTGATGTGCCAGCAACCAATGCATGAACTCTCTCTTTGTCTTCTGAATTTGATCCTCCTTCCCTCTTCTTTGAGCTGTCTGGAAGGGAGATGCCATTCTTCTCTAGGAGTTGGGTCAGCATGTCTATTTGATTTTTCATGCAGGATATTTTAGAATGATTTCCCTTACTACAGTATGCACACTTGCTTATTTCTCCTTTATTCTTCTTCTTCTGGGGATTCTTCTTAGCACCTTGAGGCTCCTCTGGAGACTTGTTCTTGTATCTCTTTTGCTCAGGTGGCTTTTCAGATTTCTTCTTGCTTTTTGAATCCACCCTCGAATCTCCAGCAACCAGAGCTTGGTCTTTGGAAGGTTTGATGGTGCCCATCATCACCATTTTATCTTGTTCTTGTGTGAGAGATTCCATGAAATCTGCAAGTCTAGGCATTCTCCAGGCTCGAGCTGTCAACTTTGTGGCATAGAAGGTAAAAAAAAACACTGAATAGTCAGGGCCAATCTTCAAGAGTATGGCCAAAACTAGTTTCTCATCCTTCTTTTCGATCCCACATTGTTTTAGGTGCAAAACAAGTGCTTTGAAATTGGAAAAATAGAGTTGCAGGGATTCAAAGCTATTGGGACTCAGGGAGATCAATTCATTTTCAATTTGATGTCCCCTCATCTCATCTGTCTTACCAAAAATATCAACAAGCTTCTCCCATACTTCATTCGGTGATGTCAATCCATCACGATGGAAAAGGAGGTCTCTGGATATGCTCAGACACAGAAGACCATAGGCCTCATCCCTCCTGTTGTGCCATGTAATATTCTCTGCAGCTACATTGGGCTCTACTTCTATTGCCATAGTCACTCTGTAGAGGCCTTTTGCTCTCAAAAGTATCTCCATCTCTGCTTTCCATTCAAAGAAGTTAAATGGAGTTAAGATGATCTTCTGAGATTGATCCATAGCTAAGAAATTGTCCCATCAATCAGCAGAATGCTCCCAGTCAATAATGTCGAACCTGCAATACAAATTGGAAGGAGAGAAATTGATCTAAAAAGGATCTAATACCATGTGGAAATTGAAATCAGGTGTTAGAACAATTACACTCACAACAATTGCCAATTACACATGCAAATTACTCACAAAAGGAGACCGAATATGGAACAGAACACTAATATGTATTGAATAAGTGTACAATAGCCAACCCTTTGAAGTAATAGGCTGCCATAATAAATAATTACATGAGAGATTTGAATGCATAAGGATGCCATTCGAATTTAGTCAAAAGCAGGCTTACTAAATCTAAGCAAATCCCCCATAGGTGCATAAAGCACTTTCCAAATCTGTCTAGGAGCTCACGAATTGGAAAAATCAATTAGGCAAGATAATAGGTGGTGGAAGGAAAACTCATACATGTTTTTCATAGGAGAAAATATTGGAGGATAATGAGGACAAAAAACAAGTTAACTTCACCTAGTCAAACTTTCCCAATTGCCTTAAAACTCAGAAAAAGTAGGCAATAAAGTAGAAAAAGCAAACATGCGCTAGGGAGGCCAGGAATAAAGCAAATTTTATTCCAAGAGGTTTCCCAAGTGCTCCATGACTCAAATTTAGCAAGTTTGACCACTATGGATGTGTGGAGGACAACTTGCATAAGGTGGAATATGGAAACTAGGCAAATAAGACAAAATTGGATTAATTAATGTCTAAGATAGCTAACTATGGGTTGATTATTCTAACAATAGTAGCTGTCAATTTCAATTACTCATGGAACTCGCGTCCAATATTTTGACATGTCAGCTCACACAAGCACTCTCTGCATTTTTCTTAGTACATGATTGATGACTTATTAACAGAGTTTTATCTATCCATTATTTATACATAACAAGCAACCATTCCAAGTTTGATTTGACGATGATGACAATGATGATGGTGAGGATAATGACTATGATGATGATGATGAGGATCACTATGATGATGATGATTATGATGATGATCACTATGATGATGATTATGATGGTGATGATGGTCAGTGTTGGAGGCCTCCCTTACCCTCCACCAGCCATAGGTAAGGAGCCTAAGACCTCATAATGGCACCCATGGGCCTAAGAATAAAGTAGTGGTGAAGACTATATTGTAAAAATACTCATACATGTTTGAATATCAAGACATTGTTGAAGAACGCTAGTCATTAAATGAGATAAACATTAGAGAGTAATTGTTGTAAATGTTAGGCATAAGAGTGTGCGTGCCTATTTGCACGTACGCATTATTATGTGTGCACACTCCTATACACATGTGCACATGAATAAAGATGCATGCGTGCACCTATTACTAGTTCAAAAAACAGATATTCAAATTCCCGAGGTTGCTACCAATTTTCAGGGGTTTTCTACAACTGTTCGCACATTTTGTGCTCCTGAACTTTGCAATTTGGCTCACACTCAATCATTAATTGGAAACTCTTTGATCTATTGGATAGAAGACCACTCTTGAAATCTAAAAAAAACATGCAATGGTCTTGGGAGTTATTGTACACATTCAAACTACAAGTTTTCATTGCAAGAAGAGATCATTTTGAATAGGTATGATGAATTGTAAATAATTGTTTTCATTCACAAGTTTTTAGATTATTTCATTTATTTATGTTTTATCATATTCCTAAAACAATATCTCTCTCATAGACAACAATTAATTTCAAAAGAAGAATTCCCAACTTCACATCTAAACAAGTCTCATATTCTCCATACAAGATGAAGTATGCAATGTTAACTAATTTACATTTGCACATGAATATATTTTGATTTCACACAATGGTGGCATAGATGAAGTTATCTCTTGAGGCTCTTCAATTTAAAAAAACCTTTGAAGCAATCATGGGACATGGTCCATATTGAATAGTTCACCCAGTTGTCCATATTCTCTATACAAGATAAATTATGCATTGTAGACCAATAATCATTTGCACATGAATATATTTTGATTTCCCACAAGGATGACATAGATGAGGTTCTCTATTGAGACTCTTCAATTTGTATAAAACCATTGGAAGCAATCATGGGAGAGGGTCCATATTGAATAGTTCACCAACTTGTCCATGCTCTCCTCTTCATGCTAGATTTATCATAACATGCCTTTGAGCTTGACAGCGACGCCTCTACCTCAATGATTTCTCCTTTTTTGGGGGGATTTGCAACCTCCTCATTGTGTAATTAGTCAATTTGTTCATTTTAGTTAACTTGTAACCTAATGAGTGTAATTTATTCAATTTATTCCCAAAACATCCAAACACCAACTTGTGTCTTCCCTCACAACTAATGTAGCATATTTTGTGTAATGTCATCTCGTCCGAAGGTGTTAGAAATGAAGAATATTTCACTCATCTTCCCGTGACTTCCAATACTTTTTGAAGACAAAGGAAGTCATAATCCTATAGATGTAATACTTGTAAACTTGACTCTCTTTACTTGACTCAAATAGAGTATAGAAATAAAACTTTAGGTTCAAACATAAAGAGAAACCTTTAATCAACGTTTATGTATCAATGCCAATAATCACCATACTACCATATCTATAATTTAGTTAATTATGTTGGAACACGTCATTTCTTGTATAATGGAACTAATACCTTATTTGTTGCTTCTTATGCAAGGGTAACCTACCTAAGCTACATGCATAAATAGAAAAAAAACTAGGGTTTCATGAACCACAAACCAAAAACCTAAAAAATAAGGACCTAGACAATATACCTAATCTATAAGAACAAATGTGAAGAAAGCTAGGGTTTCTTGAACTAGAAAACACAAACTTAAAATCTAGGGTTCACATATTTAGACATAGAACTACAAAGTAGGGTTTATGAACTCATTAGATTTATATCATTATATTTGTTAGTCTCACTTAACTAGAAACTAGTAGAACCATATACCTAGAAGATATATACCTGCACTACAACATAGCTAGGGTTTCATGAACTACCGTGGATGTAATTTTCCTTTCAATTATGCATGTGGTTGAAGCATGCTAATGGTGTTGATGGGAGGTTATCACCATATCGTACAAATTCAACCTCTTTTGCAACCATCATACATTGACATAGACCCCAATCAATCCACTTTTCATGAAGAAAGGACTGTCAAAGTAATAATGATTTCTAGCCAAGTCAAAATGATTATGACAGTCCAAAACACTAATTTCCATATTGCCAAAATGTGTTTACAATCCCAAATGCAAGTACTAATGATAAACAAGAGTTGAAATGGCACTTTGAATTAGTGAAAGGTACAGACAAATCAAAAGTATTTCCAGCCAAGCATTAGCATTATGACAGTCTTATATTTCCAGTCAAGTAGGAATGATAACAAGCATATTAAATTGGCTTTTGATGAAACAATGACTTGCAAGCAATTCAAGGCCTTTTCTTGTATTTTCCCAAGTTATGGATGTTTATATACCATTGTCAAATTTGTTTAGGTATGGTTGGGAATGATTGTTTAGATACAGTCCCTTTAGGGTGTCTTTGTGCCACTTTAAATTGGGTTTTGGACAAATTTGAGGTGAGGCGTTAGTGAGTGGGTAAGATACAAAGGAAAAATGAGACAATAATTAGGGTGTCTTTTAATTTCTAGCTTGCAAAATGAGACAATAATTACTATGTAAATACCAAAGGAAAACAAGTGCTTTCTATTGCAATTTGGACAATGAATAAGACTATAGGTGTTAGTATGTTGGTTTAATAGGAGTTAGGGTTGTATAGGAGTTAGAGTTCAACAAAGAGCTAGATGCCATTCTTCATGAAATTCACCTTGAGGACAGAAGAAAGTATTTAACTTTGTAGCTTTTGTGAGAGAAGAAGGCTAGGGATTGTGGCATTTGAGAAATCCTAAGGTTACTTGGTGTGCTTGTTGTAATGATTCTTTTTGGAATGAGTGACCAACTTTAGTTAGAATCGATTCTTATCTAGGAGTTGTTGGTAGCTAGGGTTTTAGAGAGCTTGACTTATAGAGTCCTAGGAGGGACGCTATAGGTCAAGGATAGAGGAGTATGATATTCCAAGCTTAGGGTTAGGAAATGAGGAAGGGCTTGGCAAGGTAGAAAGCTAGGGTTTTAGGTTAGGTGTATAATAAGGTCTAGGTCCTTAGGGTTTAGGTCTGTAATAACAAGGCCGAATCTAGGTATGAGAAGTCAAGACAAAAAATGGAAGGGTTGAGGGGTGAAGGGAGGCTTGGCAAACTAGAAAAAGATCTCGATAAAATTATTTGGTAGCGAGAAGAATACTTCATGGAAAAATTTGCTTGATTGAAAATTTATTTGTAGTATGATTTACAAGATCACGTATTTGGTATTTAAAATTATCATTTTTATTATACATGTTATTTATGCAGTTGTGTATCTTTTTGTTAACAAACCTACAGTGTTAAATTTTTTATGCATTTTATTGTGAACATATAGACTTTATTGCTTCGTCAACAATAAGTATTGCAAGCGCATCAACTGTAAACTACTAGTTCATTCGACATAATGTATGCAAATCTATAATAAAAGGAAAAGTAATATAGAGAAGTGCAAAATGATTTTTTAATATAAAAAAAATTCCAACCATATACAGTAGTAGTGAAAAATGGAACATTGTTCCCAATGTCTATACAATGGAAACTCATGTCGTATACAAAATATGGAAACTCGTGCCCTATACAAAATATGGCAACTCATGCCAAAATGCCACATTATGGCTTGTGTACATAGGAGGGTCTCTCAATCCTCCTGCCCACCCTCAGAGCTCCCAGGTGCAACTCCAAAATTGATCTTCCTCTTCTTTGAGCTAGAGGAAGCTCAATTCTTCTGGCCGCTTCAACCACCTCCCCTTAGGCTCTGAAATGCCAACAATCAAATGTCAACTCCTATAGGCAATTATACAAGGTATAAAACACAATTTAAAAATCGAAATTACGTTTTCAAATCTTAAATAGCTCACCTCAGACAAGATCATAAGCTTGTGAGCAGGCTACCCTCCTCTGTGATCCAAGTCTCTCAGCAATGCCACCCTGCAACATTTAAACAGTAAGACAACTCATACAATTTAATTCCTATGTTAATTTTTGTTAATATTGCATGAGATTTTCATAAACTAATCAATATCACCATGGACACAACAGGATGGTCCTAGGGGCTGGAAGGTGGAGCAATCGACTGGTCCTCAGGGGTGGCAGGTGGAGCAGTGGGCTAGAAAACCTGTGCTGGTGCTAGGGTGGATGGAATAGTGGAGGGTTTAGCCACATCGACATTGGATACAAAACTAGGGGGCATAGTGGGAGAGGGTGTGGATGGGAATGGGCGAAGTGGTGATGTACGATGATAAACCCCAGCTAGTTGTAGAATGGAATGGGCCACACTCGAAGAAAAAATGAGGGTGGTGGGGGAATATCAAGGAGAGGGCTAAGGTCTAGGATGGGGTGGAGGGATGGGTGAATGTGGATGGATGGTGCATCATGGTCATAGGGGGGAGGGTGTAAATATGGGAAATTACAAGGGAGGAGGTGGATGGGTGGTGTGGGGGGGAGTGAGAGAAAGCTGTGACGAAGAAGGGGGAGCTGGATGGAAGTGTGATGGTGGATGGGAGGAAAGGGATGGATGGAACGGAGTGGGAGGGATCCAGGGTAAGGGACATGTATGCCAGGGGCTACACCTGGCATATATAATGGGAAAAAGGAAGTCTATGGAGAGATAGTGACATCAACATACCTACGTACTCATACCTGCATACATATTCATGGCCTCATATATTAGTACATAAAAAATATAACTATACAAATCTAATCCATCAAAAATGAAATGAAATTTATACTTTATTACAAGATACTTGCTCACGAGGGGATCTGTTGATCCCTAGCGAGGATGACTGGTCACTCACTCCTATAGACACCTGTTCATTTGCACAAAAATATTTAGATTCAATTACTAAATATTAACTACATTAGACGACAATATTAACTAATAAAATTTAATTTAATTACTGAAAGAAAAATACCTATGTGTATGGTGTCACAGTGTCCTCTGCAAATGCCATAGCTCCATCTAGGTTGAAGGAACCAATGTCCTCTTGCCCAGATGTTGGAGACTCAGCACAGAATAGTTGTACATTAAAACAAATCAAGTCATCAACATCTGATTCTAAGTTACATTTATTATAAATTATGAGATTGCATAACATATAATCAATACTTGAACATTAAATAAAATAATAACTAACCTGATGTAGGTAGCTCTCTATGGAATGCTCATGCGTGGGAACATGGCATATGTTGTAATCTCACAGATCACATAAAGTTACCAATAATACACACTAAAACATATATAAATATAAAATAGAGACAAGAGATAAGAATTGATAGGTGAATAAATAGATTATATTATACAAAATGAGTCCATACAATGTAGAGAACTGAACTGAGTTCTCATCTAGCTCAACAGCCTAATATATATGATTACAGAATGGTTACAAAATAACTACCTATTGGTTCGGTGAACCGACGCGACCTTTAGGTGGTCGACCTAATTTCTAACTTTAGTCGGTCGACCGACTTAGTCGACTGATCAACTAAGTCGGATAACGTTCAAGTCAACTTATCGAATTGCTCCTTCTACTTCTCCCCCACGAACAAAACGTTTCTTTGTCCCGAAGAAACAGGGAGGTACAAAAATCTTGCTGATCTTGAATAGTTATTGCAGTGGGCTGTGAAGTCTGATGGTCGGTCTTTTTTGTATGTAGACTTCTACAATGGCTGGGGTTGTGACTGTGAGGTGATGTTGGAAATCTGTCCAACTCTGCAAAACTTTCTGGATGTCAATGGTGAGTGTGGTCAAGCCTGATAAGATCAACATATTTTCCGAGATGGAGACTTTGGCTATCCTCTCCATGTCGGGACCCATGAACTGGTCCTTCTCCTCTGCAGTTTCGATAAGTCGTTTCATCTGTGGGAAGATGATGTCGACTTTCTCTAAGTTAGGGAGAGCTTGTTGCACCCACTGATGTGCTTCCCTTTCGATTTTCTGCAGTTTGGCGGTTTCAAGCACTATCTGTTCTTCTATTGTCGTTCTAAGTGCTTCCTCAGTGGTCTTTCTGCTCTCCAGTGCTTGAATCCCTTGTCGAGTCTGTCATGTCTACTGATAAACTTGCCCATAGTGAGTAGGCCAGTCTCTTAGTACTTCCTCGGTTACGACTGACTCCTCCATATGATCCTGCAATACTTTATATGCTTCAAAAAATGCAGTGTGCTCTGCCATCAGGAGTCGGGAAGTTTCCTCTTTTTGTTCCTCCTTGGTTTCCTGAATGTGCACTTGGAGGGTTGACACCATGCTCTCAAATAGCTGGTATGCTCTTTCAAGTGGTCTATCTGTGTCGATTTCTATGGGGCCCGGCATGAAGGACTGGGCCAAACTCCTACATTTGTCGAGAAACTCGACCTGTTTTATGTTTTTCTCCTTGAGTTCTTTATTTCTCTGCTCACTCCTCGTCTTTGCTTCACTCTCTAGGGTTTTGAGGAGTTGTCCGATCTCTGTGTCGGTCAAGGAGCTTGCATCCTTCAAGCTAATTTGGAGTTTGGGAGGCTTTCCATGATGCTCCTTCTTCTGTTTCTCCCTCCTCTTCTTATGCTTTTCTTTATCTGCTTCCTATGTACCTACAACAGTCGAGGCGGGATCTTTGGTTTGTGGGGTAGAGGCAAATGGCTTGTCTATTTGGGGAGGTGGAATGACTACCACCTCTGGTTGGGTGGATGCAGTCGATTGTGGTGGGCCTGTCTTTGAGTCAGGGAGGGTGGTGGTGGTGGAGATGGTGGTGATGGAGTTGGCAAATGGTCAGGCATGATTGGTTTGGGGGAAGTACGGTGTGAGTTATGTCGAAAGGCATTTTTGCTTCCATCAGTGCTAGAAGGAGGGTCGTGGCTGTTAGTTTGTCTTCGTCCTTGGAGGATTCAACAACGATAAGCTGGCGCTTACCTTTACCGTGTTGTTGTTCTTGTGTTTTTATTTTCTTCCTGGCTGCTTCTATTTCTTTGGACAATTTTCGAATAATACCTTTTGTAACAGCATACTCAGGGTTGTCAGGTTCTGTCTTGCTCATTGGTTCCTGAGTCGGGACAACACTTTCTGCAGCCAGAGGGGTTATCTGCTGCTATGGCTATGGCTTTGTCTTTGTGGTCTAGGGTTCTGTTCTTTTTGCGGTTGGAGGTTTGATAGTTATCTGTAGTCGACCGGTGTGTTTGACCGGTATCTCCTCTGACACAAATGTGCTAATGTAGAGGTTGAGCTCATAGTCTTCTTCTTTTTCTTTGTCCGTGAGTGGCTCCTTGGTCGAGAAGTCCATCTGTTTTGATACTGCTGGCACTAGTATTTTTGTCTTAGCCTATCGAGATAGTTCTCAGAAGATTTGGTCGACAAATGGATAGTAGTCGAGAGCTTTGGCATTGGAATCGTCGCCCTGCATGTACCACACCGAGGTATGGTCGAGCTCTAGCTGGATGTGGGAGTCCGCGGGTAGATTTCTTCAGATGTTTTGAGGCACCCTCCATCTAGTCGTGCAAAATTTGAGCTGTTGGAACCAATTCTCCAGAAATACTTTTCCGCGTTCCAGTTCGTGCAAAGTTCCTTTCTGAGAGAAGGGTTTAAACCTCCACATGTCAAACTTCGATGGTTCCCGGAAGACTGGAATTCCCTCGGGGCAGATGTGGTACATTACAATCCATAAGATGAGGGAGGGGAACTTGATGATTCCCTTGGTTTCTTGACATCTTTCACAGATGGTCTTCACCATGTCGGTGACATAATCACCCCATCTGTATATTCGTCCGTCGGTGGCAATGGTGTCGACGGCTTCTAGCATCTCTAACTTAAGGTCGCTGCCTCGACCTAGTAGAGTGAGTGTGATTGCAATGATTTTAGCCACAATTTGTGGCGTTCGGGTTGTGATTTGGCTAATCATCAACCCCTTGGATTTTTTTCCAGAAGGGGACCCAGTGAGCTCTTCGACCAGTCCTTCCTTGATTCTGACTGGTACGGGGTCTCCTTTATTAGAGAGACCGGTCAGCTTGGAGATGACATCTCCAGAGATGTCGACCAGCTCGTTTAAGTAGAACCAGCCATTGTGATATCGACTGATTATGAACTTGACAGCAGCTTCCTTCATGCCACCAAAGCTGGCCATCAGTGGTGCATTGGCATGGCCAAAGAGAGTGTTATTTCTGACTTTTTCAGCTGCTTGAGTCATCTTTTTGTTAACAAGGGCCCATTCTTGTATCTCGGTCCATAGATTTTGCCATGAACCTTCTTGTACTTTAGCATTTTTTAAGTTCTTCAGCCTACAGACTAAAGGTGTATCCACAGCCTGTATCTCCTTGGCTTTGGTCGATGCTCTAGTCTGCTTGGGGGCCATTGTGTCGGTTTGGTCGATGTCACTAAGGGGTTCTCGGCTTTTGGTCGACTGGATGCCCTGATGCTATATCTATATAGGTTGTGGTGAATGAACCTTCATCGATCCAGTATTTATAGACGATGTTGTGGTTGTGTGCGGCGATGGGTGTATTAATGGTGGATGTGATGTTCCAGCTAGAGTACGCGAGTGTGTGTTAATGGCGAATTGCTTTCGGCGCTCGATGTCATGAATGTGCGACGGGACTATCGAAGTCATCGGTTGATGTCAGTGATGAGAATGGTCGACGAAAGTAGTCGGTCGACGAAAGTGGTCAATGGTGCTAGGTCGATGGTCATAATGGCAGTTGTCGAGATGGTGATTTCCTGTCATGGTTTTCTGTCTGTAGGGTATTATTTAGTTTTTGGAATTTTTTTAGTTTTTATGGATTTTGGTTGACGGTTATGGTCGTTATATGATTTTTTTTTTAATTTAGTTTTTGTAGCATTTTAGTCAGGCTGCATTAACAAGCTTCCGAAATACCACGCCCTGTAATGTCCTTAGTTGGACTGGTCCATTGGGATGCATCTCCTCAAGAACATAGGCCCCATCCATTCTATGTGGAGTTTCTTAGGTTTTCCTTTTACCCAACTATTGTAGAGTAAAGCAAGGTCGCCGACTGACAGGTTTTTGTTATTGATGTTTCGGTTGTGCCATGCTTTCTATTGTTGCTTCTGTATTTCTTGGTGTTGTATAGCCATGAGTCAATGCTCTTCTAGCTTGCTGAGTTGAAATAGTCGGTCCTTCCTACTTTGTTCGACATCAACATGTAGTATTTCGGCGACAATAGGTGTCTATTGTCTGAAGTGTAGTGGAACTACTGCTTCTTGTCCATACACTAGTCGAAAAAGGAGTTTGGTCGGTCGATCATTTATAGGCTGTTCTATATGCCCATAAGATTGCAGGTATTTTCTCATCCCAGTTGTCCTTGTCCGCATTACATATTTTGGTTAATCCTCTTGTTAATGTTTTATTGAATGCTTCAATTGCTCCATTCGATTGAGGATGATATGTTGTACTCTAACAGTGATCGATTTGGAACTGGTTGGTTAGGGTTTTGATAGTCTTGTTGATAAAGTGTGTCCCCTAGTCACTAATTAGGGTTAGTGGACATCCAAATCTAGTGATGATGTTCTCATAGATAAACTTAGCAGCTATCTCACTAGAACATGTATCGACTAGTTCAGCTTCTGCCCACTTAGTAACATACTCTACTGCAATAATGATATACCTTGCACCTAATCTTTTTGCTGGTATAGGAAATGGTCCCATGAAGTCTATAGCCCAGATTTCAAATGTGAGACTAGGGTTCACTGATATCAAGGGCATTTCTATACTAGGCAAGGGTCGACCTAGTCGTTGACATCTGTCACATTGACTATCAAAATTTTTGCAATCTCTGTGGAGTGTCGGCCACCATAATCCTGATTGTTGGATTTTCTTTGCAGTTTTGTCTACTTGGAAATGTCCTCCTATAGGTCCATAGTGTGCTTCATAAAAAATGTGGTCTCGTTCATGTTCGAGTACAAACCTTCTAAGGATGTCATCTAATCCCATTTTGTATAAAAATCCATTGATGAGACTGTATGGTGTAGCCTTCATAGCTAAGATCTATTTTTTCTTGGCGCTCATACCCTCTGGTGCATGTCTATCTTCTAAGAACTGAGCTATTTCTTCTAGTTTTGTTGGGACTACTTCTATCTGAAATAAGTGTGCATCAGGTAAGTTGTCGTCGAATCCTGTTGGTTCTTCTCCTATGTTGATTCAGGATAGATGGTTGGGACCGACATTTAACTTTCCTGGTTGGACAACAACTTCAAGCTCAAATTCTTGGAAGAGAAGTAGCCATCGACAAATCCTTCCATGATGGAGTGGTTTATTGACTAGGTACTTTAGGGCTTGATGGTCGGTATAGAAGATAAATGGATTAGCTAACAGATAATGTCAATATTTTTGTAGTGCAAAGACCATTCCTAGGGATCCTCTTTCTGTGGTCGAATAGTTTCTTTTAGCCTTGTTTAATTTTCTGCTGCTGTAAACTATGGGATAATCCATTCCATCATCTCCTGGTTGAGTTAGGATTGCTCCTATTGCTAGGCCTAATGCATCAATATGAACATGGAATTTGATTGACCAGTTTGGAAACTTTAGGATGGGGGCTTCGACTAGTTTTCTTTTTAGTTTTTCAAATGATATGTGGCATTCCTCTGTCCAGTTAAATTCTTGGTCTTCCCTTAACAGTTCTTCAAGAGGATAGGTCATATCTGAGTAATATCTTCTGAACTTTCTGTAATAGCCTGTGTGGCCAAGTAACACCCTGACTTGTTTGGGGTTTACTGGTGGTTTCAGGTCAAGGATAATTTTAATCTTTGCAAAGTCGACCTTAATACCTTCCTTACAGACAATGTGCCCTAATAATATCCCTATAGGGGTCACAAATATGCATTTCTTGATATTTAGGGAGAGTTGAATCTGTCAACATCTCTCCAGCATAAGTCTGAGCCATTTGCAATGATCTTTTAAGGTGGAGTATATTGTCCAGTCATCAAAGTATATTGCCATGGTCTTATAAATGTATTCTTGAAATGTTTTAACCACAATTCGAGATAACACTGCAGGTGCATTCTTTAATCCAAAGGGCGTAACTTTGTAAGCAAAGGAACCAAATTCACACACAAAGGTTGTATTTTTCTGGTCCTCTTTAGCTATTGGTACTTGATTATATCCTGAGAATCCATCTGTAAATGAGTAGCATTCATGTCCTGCAACTTCATTCAATATTTTATCTGCATAAGGGGTTGGAATTGGGTCTGTCAGTGTTACTTTGTTTAGTTCCCTGAAGTCGACATAAATTCTTAGTTTGGTCCGATCATGTTTCTTAGGTTGAGCCACCATTGGGCTTGCCCAGTCTAATTGGTCAATCGGGTAGATGATGCCTGCTGCTAACATATTATCAATTTCCTTTTTTACTATCTCCTTGTATTTGTGAGCTAGTTTATAAGGCCTTTTATTCACAGGTCGAACATTAGGTTTAGTATCAATTTTCATCTCTCCCATTTCATGGACTAAGCCTTTGAGGTCTTTGTAGTCTCTAGTAAATACATCTTGGAATTCCCTTAGTAAGTTTACTATCTCTGTGGTCTGTTGTTCGCTCCAGTAGTCACCAATCTTTGCCATTTTTGGTCGATCATCATTTGAGATGTCTAATTCTTTGGTTTTGACTTTGGCATTGAGCCACTCTGGTGCTTTGGCTTCATTGATCGATCGAATTCCTTCTTTGAACTATGAGAATGTGGCAGGAAAGTCAACTGCAGTCATTCTGTCAGTATCTAATTTGTCTGTTGTATCGACTTTCAGGATGGTGTAAATAGGTTTTGTTGTTTCGACGTGGTTAGATTTCCATCTAAATCTTTTTCCTTCTGTGTTTTCATTTTCTCGCTGTAATCGTGTCGACTGCAGTTTTAGCTGTGTTTGTATTTTGTTACATTTCTTTTTCTGTCGATGTTCTTGTAAGGGTTTATTTTTGGTCGGCCGGATAAATTCTTTAAGTTGTTTTGTTGTTTCAACCAGATTTTCATTTTGAGGTATAAAGTTGAAGTCTTTAATAAAAATTTCCCTTAGTTCATGCCATTAGAAGGTTTCACCTCTAGCTTCTTCCATCTTATACCATTTGTTTGGTAAGTCGGCTAGGGTTGATGGGAACAAGTGTGGCCATGCTCGTTCATCCTTGTATCCAAGTCTTCTCCACTCCTTCTCACAAGTTTTGATATGGTCTTCGGGGTTCTGTCCTTGAGTGAATACAGGTATTTGAGCTTGTTGGCTTAACTTCTTTCCTCCAAACCTTTCGACAAAGTAAGTCGAAGCAGTTGTCCAAGTCTGGAATCTTGTCTGATGGGTATCCCACCATCTAGCAGCTTGTCCTGTAAAAGTTTCAACTAGGCTTTGAAGTCGTCCATGTTCATCAATATTTTTGGACACTTGCTCAACATGCATGATTGGTGATTCCCTTTCCTTATACCTTGGTAGTTGTGTAGTATTTAGGTTGGTCGGTTGTAATGTAGGGTGTTCCCTAATTTTCTTTTCAAAGATTTTTGGGACAATGGACACTATGAAGCACTATTGGGTGGGCTTTTTCTGCACTTTTTGTATAGTCCAGCACCCTCTTGCTTGTGTTTCGTAGTTCTCGATCTCCCAATTGTACAATTCGGTGTATGAGTTATACCCAACTGAGTCTTCATTACCTAAGTAAAGTTCTCCATGGATGTTTGGTTCTGTGTAGTCTACATTATTGTGGATTTGGTAGAGTTGTCGGACATCGACTTCTTCATCAATGGGTTCATTCCAAGGTTCCCCTTGAGATGGATGAATAGGTACAATGACATTTTGTCCATTTCCTTTTAATTTGATTTGTTCCTTATCCAAGGATATGGATGCTTTCATCTTTCTACCTCAAGGTCGGTCGACTAGCACTGGGAAGGAACTGGATCCTTCCTTTGGGTTGATGATTTCAAAGTCAACCTTGGTCGAGATTCCTTTGATAGTCGTGTCAACATTTTTCCAGACTCCAATGGGTTCAATTAGCCCTTGGTCAGCTAGTTTCAAGTATATACCTGACTCATAAAGTCGAGGTCTACCCATTTGTTCCCAAGTGTCACGAGTCATGATGTTTACTTGTGAGCCAAAGTCGAGCACTACTTGTCGGACGTGGTAACCTTTGATTTTCGGGTCGACAAGTGGGTCGGCATCACTTTTGTCTTTTTTATTTAAGCTGCAGATGTTCTTTGTTTGTTTTTCAGAGTTTGTACCTTTTAGTTCATACAGCAAATCGATAAACTGGGATACTGAATTGTTTGTTTGAACGAGCTGGATTAATTCATTTATTGTGTTAGGTCGACTGTTATGAATGTTTTCTTGTCGTGCAATGTCTTGAAATACATGAGTTTCTTCTTTTTATACTTGTCTTTCCTTCATTGGGTCGGGATAGACATTTTTTTCTTTTATTTTACTGATTCTGGGGTTATCAGCTCCTATTTTTGTTCATTGTCGAGTTACAATATGTAAATTTTTAGTGTTAATTACATCATTTTTTTGCACACAAGACAAGACATTAACATTTTTTTTTCGTATTAATTTTTTCTAACATGGTAGGGCAATCCTCTAGTGAGTGATCCCCTACCACACAGTGGGTACAGAATTTGAGATCAGTTCTGTCCTTGTATGGATAGTCTGTGTACTGATGACCCTCTTTATAACATGTGAAGCACTGGATGGGCCGACGCGGTCGGTTGTTGCGATTCCCAGGGAATCGACCTCTTCCTCTGTAGCATGGGCGTCGATTGTCGTACAGACGCTCATATCATCGACCATCGTATCTTTGTCCGTTTTGATCGTTTGATATAGTGTTTTGCTCGTTATGTTGTGCCACTATATTCATTTGGTAGACCGCCTGATAGTTCTGTCGGTTCTTTAGGTTCAACTGACAGTCGACCATGTTATGAATTTTGGTCTCAAAGATGGCGCACCAGGAGGCCTTGCCGTTCTTCATGTTGAACGGGAAATCTTTCATCAAGTGATCTCTGTACTCCTGGAAGATGTCACAAAACGACTTGGTCTATACAAATCAAACTTCTTGTAGGCTATATTCTTGTAGACAGTTATCTTTCGAATGGTTGCCCATCGAGCATTTGGTGCACCAGATCTCCTGATTCTTGAGGCTTAACTCTTTTAGAGACTTCTGTACATTCTCGAGTTGTTCTTCTAATCTGTGGTCTGTGGGGTAAGTAGGTATGTCTTCGTCCATCTCTACTTGAAGAGCTTTCGTTAACGCATCTTCATAAGTTTTGAACATTTCCAGACTGATGTGTCAGTGTACTCTCTGAGATAGCCCTGCAAGAAACCACTGGATTAGTAATTGTTCATCTATAACATAATCCAGCTGGCTCAGTAGGTATTTCCAATGCTTATCGTAGTCACAGACAGATTCCCCTGGATTTTGTGATGTGGTTTTAAGTTTTTTTGCGGCCAGGTGCTTAGCATCTGGGGTTTTGAAAAATGACAAAAATTGTGCCTTAATCTCAGCTTTTGTTGCTCTAGGTTGTCTCTCCGAAAATTTCATGTACCATGTCAATGCCCTTTTCCTTAAGGCACCTGCAAACTGCGCCATTTGTCGATCTTCGTCTATAACTTGGTTGGCATCCCAAGTTGACTCACTGATGAGCCAATGTCATCTGGGGTCCTCATCTCCCTCGTAAAGAGGAATGTGAGCCAATCCGTGACCCATGTCTGAATCACTGTCACTTCTCTCAGGAGGTGGCGATGGTGGAGGTGGGGTTGGTGATGAGGGTGGTGGGGTTATTGGTGTATTTGTCTCTGCGAAACTCTGGTCGACGAAACTTATGTTCCCATCGGTTTTTGATTATTCGTTGATTTGCAGTTGTTTGATGTCGACTTCTGCTATCGATGGTCCACTACAACTATTTGTTCGTAGTTCTGAATGGTCTGTTTTTTCTAAAGCTGTATTTGGTGGGGGGGGTTCTCCTTCATGTGTCGGTAAGAGCAAGTGGATACTTCGAAGGGATGGTGCCACTTGAAAGGTCACCCAGTTCCCTTCCTCTGTTCGATGGATAATGAGGTGTCTTCCAATGTACGTATCGTCGCCTAGTCGACTCCATATACTAAAGTCACTAGGTCATAGTTGAATGTCCTCTTCGACAATAGTCTGTATTCGAGTACGTGGATTCAATGGAGAGAGGGTGGTTCCTTCATTGGGAGCTCGTAATTGCAGAGCTTCTGGCTGCTCTATCCAAAATTCTTCCTCCTTAGGGGACACTTCTTGTTCCACACCTTCTTCGTGTCAGTCATGACCCGACTCTAGCGGACTCTCTTCTTGGTTGTTCTCCCTACGGTTCCTTCCTCTGTGCAACTCTAAGGCTCTTTCACGTCTTGCTTCCATTCTCTGGTGTCTCTCTTCCCTTTGTATTTTCTAAATGTTTGACATACCTTCGTATGATACTATTCTATTAAGTTTTCCTTTAGTCGACTTCTCATTACTGGTGCCTAGTATCTGGTTTTGGTCAACTAGAATCCACTATACTCTATCTAGACATATGACCAACTACCCCCCCATAGCCTACCCGACGCTTTTTAGAAAGCCTGGATAGTTCAGTCTATTTTCTTAGGAAGTATTCCCACTCCCTTTCTGCAATGAATTTTTCCCACTTCCTCTACTTTTCCACCCAGTTAGAGTTTGATGGCGGTTCGTGAAGTGATGAACGAGGTTCAACGATATGTCCTGCTCCCTTCTCGATCAGGAATTTGAACAGCAAGGTCGGTACGGAACACAGGAATTGTTCGGTGAGATCTGTGTAAAATTTCTCCTTGACTATTTCTACCAAAGTTATGTCTTCGACTGCTTGTTCCTCACAGAAGTCATCGGTGATTTTCTCAAACCACTTTGACAGGTTTGTTCTACCTCTGCGGATCAGTTTTTCCAGCAACTGTTGTTCTTTAATCCTGTCTGGTTTTCTCATCTAGGAATTTCTTCAAAATTTGGGGCACTGATTCGACAAAATTTTCATGCGTCTTTGTGAAAAATATTTATTTTTCTTGTGTGACTGTTAATCTGTTCCTTCACGCGTAATTCTACAAATAGTTTGCAACTTTACGTTCCCACCAGTCCTTAATCTCCTGCTCTGGTATCATCTGTTTGCATACATTCCAGTCGTGTACTACCAGCAATGGAACCAATGTTGTAATCTCACAGATCACATAAAGTTACCAATAATACACACTAAAACATATATAAATATAAAACAGAGACAAGAGATAAGAACAGATAGGTGAATAAATAGATTATATTATACAAAATGAGTCCATATAACGCAGAGAACTGAACTGAGTTCTCATCTGACTCAACAACCTAATATATATGATTACAGAACGGTTACAAAATAACTACCTATCGGTTCGGTGAACCGACACGAGCTTTAGGTGGTCGACCTAATTTCTAACTTTAGTCGGTTGACCGACTTGGTCGGCTGATCGACTAAGTTGGCCCATCGACTTAGTCGGCAGATCAACTAAGTCGGTGAACTTTCAAGTTGACTTATCGACTTGCTCCTTCTACAGCATATATTCACATAATGAGAACAATGATGTGGCACTGGTCCCGTCGAACTGGATGGATCATCCTTCCTACAACCTGTAGTTGCTCTCCCTCACCCACCACTAGTAGACCATGTAGAAGTGTGTCTCTTAGGGTGGTCCTACTCGCTCTGCAAGGACATAGCCACAAATGTGGTATGCCTGAGAAGGTGCTATGTGGCACATATAATGGACTAATGGATCTCATCTATCCCGCTACCTAACCCAGGGGGTTGAGGAAGTGGGTTTGGCTCTTGCCTAGGTGCAGGAGGTCCTCTGAGTGGGTTCCGGTGGGAATGAGGTCGATATTGGGCTGAGCCAAAACTGACACCCTGGAACTCGGTGAGGTCGAAGTAGTTCACATGGAACCCTAACACAAACTCAGCCCAGAGTTTCCTGAGAAAATACTATGGGACCTCAACATTGTTGCATGGAAGCTTGTCAAAAACCATGAACCATCTCTTCCTCTAGTTTTCTCTCCATGGCTGGTAATCATATCAGTCCATGCAAACTCACCTCTTCCTCACATATGGAGGTTATCCTATTCTCATATATGTAAATTTGCTCCACAGTTGGGCTTTTGTGATATTCAGGTTTTTTATATCCTCTTTGGATATACCAGTGCTATAATGTTCTCTCATTCGAGCCCTATATTGGGTCAAATTGGTTATCTTGTTGTGGGAAATGTTGATAGAATATATTATGTTTTGTAGTTATGTGGCGAGGGAAACCTGAGAGGGTTCCCTGGTGTGCTTCAATTCATCACTCAATATTCTTAATTGGTTTAAATCCCTGTGTAAATCATCTTCATTGTTTTCTTCATTTAATTCGGGGTTTGGCTCCTCTAGTTAGTTTGTTTCATCCTTTCTTGGGATGGTTCATTGGTATTTGTCATTGTGTAGGTAATTTGTATCTACAATATCAAATTTTACCAATTTCAATTTATTTGCAATTTTTTTAATTTTGTATTTTTATTTGAAAAACAATAAAAAATTAAAATAAACAAAAAAAATGACATTCCTACTCCATCTACCTTACTCCAACGTCGTGGGTGTCGTTTTAGGCATCTTTGACACTTTCTTTGGGCTCCTTGGATGTCTTTTTTGCCTCCTTGGGGGTCGTTTTCACCTCCTTACATGCTTGTGGGTGTGTTGTGAACAATACAAAACTGTTCACTGTTTTTTGTAAACACAGAGATGCACGCGCATCCCTTTATGCAATCGCACAAAACATGCACTCGCGCCCACATATGCGTGTGCATCATTAGGGGCGTGTGTGTGCTCCTATTGTCCATGCTGGAAACCCAACGTGGAGGTTCATCACTGCTGAATGAGGAGCACATACACGTGTCCAAGGTTGCGTGTGCGTTCTTTTTTTTTTTCGCTTGCGTGCTCCCATTGTATCATATTTGGGTAGCAGCTTCTTGCAGGGCCCCTAATGTAATTTTTATAAAAGTTACATAATAACAACATTAAAAGGTTCAACTAATTTTTATAAAAGTTACTTATTAACAAGTTTAAGTAATTTTTATAAAAGTTATTTATTTCCTAGTATTAACAAGTGTTTTAAATGTTTTTAATGGTGAAATTATTTTTTAAGGGCTTATTAATACGAATTTCATTTATTTAATCAATAATTATTATTTTAAGTGATTAAACATATTTGAAATTAATTAATTAATGTGTGTAAAATTGATTTGAAAAGACCATTAAAATATATAAATATGATGAATGTGCACAATTTCCTCATATAAGACTTTGTAGAATCATAAAGTATCTTCAAAAGCTTCAGAGAGAAAGATGTTCAATTCTATAATAATTTTACAAGATACCCACAATGATGTTCTCATTTTCAACCTGAAATCCATGTACACAAATGTGACATAGTACAAAAACAAAAAAAGGAAAAAGAAAAACAAAAGTGTGATCAATATGGATTTATTGTAAGATTTTCATCAATCAAATTGATTTCATAACAAATATTTGTGCACTTTCCCATGCCCACAATATATCAATCTATCCATTCATAAATTGCTATTCAAAAATCAAGTCAATGTGGAAAATAAAGGCTAAAGAATCTACTTTCTAAAAAAACATTCTCACAAACTTTACATTTCCCAAAGCTTGTCAAAAAACCCTTAGTTGTTCCATTAGAAATGTAAAATAAGATCAAGTAAGAAAACAAATATTTAGAAATGTTTTCATATTCAAATTTTGTTTAAAACCAATATATTCAAGTAATATTTTATTCCATTTTAAATACAACAACAATCCCAATATTCTTTATACCCATTCTAGTAACAATAATATAGCATGAATCTAGTAATAATAATATAGTATGAAAATATGGTTCACTTCTCGTAGGTTTTTCCTTAAAGAATCAAAGCCAATACATAAAAGACATACCTTTCAAAAATGAACATGATTCTACATGTATCTTAATGAGAATCCACATACAATGAACAAGACTTTACATATAACCTAATAAACAATCATATATAACAATAACAACATTCACATACAATAAATAAAATTTTAAGTATAACTTAATCAATAATCCTAGATAATAATAGCATAGAACGTATATTGCAACAAATATTAACTAATTAAAGTGTCCACCATTATTAATCTCTTAAATTCTTATAATCCCCTTGTTGCCACTAAAAAAATCCATGTTATTTCCTTTGTTTCTTTCTAATCAAAATGGTGGAATCATGTATTCTTTTTAAATTCCTCATTAAAAGGATGGAATCATGTACTCTTTTCAAATTCCCCTTTAAGTTCATAAACCCAAAAGGTTTATAACCAAAAGGTTTATAACCAGGTTGATAATCATAGCTATGCATTTTTTTTATATTTATCTTAAATATTTTTAAATATAAAAACATATAATATACAAAATCTATATAGACATAGATATACATGTATTTATATAAACAAAAATACATCTATAATCTGTTATACATTTCGTCTATATAAAATCTAACAATCTATAAAGTTTTTTTTTTAAATATCAACTTATCAACTTTCCTAATTTATAATATCCTAAAGATATATATTTTTATAAAATATATATTTACATAAATATAATGCACTGAAATAAAATACTTTCGTAAAATATCATAGTTTATATTTAAAAATTAAAAACTTCATAAAGTTGATTTTGTTTAGAAGATCAACTTATCAATTTTACTAATTTATTGTATTGAGAGTATCAAGGTGCTTACAATTTAGTATGTGGGATATGTGTAACATGTGATGAACTAACGCTATGCACCAAAAATAAAAAAGTGTTTTTTTTACGTCGGCTCATAAGATAAAAAAAAACCGAATAAACAATAATTAAAAAAAACATATTGTTATCAACCCAAATGGCACTTCTCCGTCCGAGTGCCGACATTCTTTATGTTGGTACACAAAAGGACATATTAGGATTGAAGTTTGCCAAAACACTATAGATGGGCATGACTTGGGATGCATTTACCTTTAAACCAGCTTGCTATATAATTTTTCTAAGTGTTGAGTTGCGTACGCGACTATCTCCATTGCAACTCACGTACTATATGCGACTATCTGCATGGAAACCCGCGTACATCACATACACGGGTTTCCTTTAAGAAACTCACGTGTCATACGTGGGTTGCATATATCAATAGTCATGTACACCTTAGTTTGACCTTAAAAAATATAAAATATGATTAATTGAGATTAGTTGGGCCCTAATCCTTAACTATCCCAACTGTTTCAACCACCCCAACCTTCGAAATCACTCTATTTCCCAAAGTATAAATAGAGGCCTTGGGGAGGGTATTAATCAATCAATATTGGAGAGCAAAGTTATGCTAGTGGTATATCTTCAGAAATATTGGAGCAGTAGAAATCAGAGTCCTTTGGTTACAAAAAAGTCCTTGTCTCAAAAGCTAGGTTGTACTCTTATCTCATTCACTGATTGTTAATAAAGAGAATTCTTCTTCCAACATTGTGTTGAGTCCAGTTCATGTATTGTGGTTAATGAATGTATTTGATTATATATTTAAATATATTGTTTATATAACATCTTATATATACATGCATGAGATATTACTTGGAGAATTTGCTCTTTACAAGTGAAAGAGGTGCATCCCTGGAAGCTTTGGAGAGAAGAGGAGCGGGAAAAGATCAAGCTTGGATCAACCGTCGGTAATCGGGTAAGTCAAGAATTTCTTCCTATTCCCTTTCCTTTCTCTAGTAAAGCTGATTGTCTGCAAGATTAGTAGTAAGTTGGTAACCCCAAACCCTAGGTTATGTTACCACCTAAGTTGTACTTAGTGGTTTTCTATCAAGTGAGCCTGGTGAACCGGACAGGGATAACTTGTTCGGACTTCAGAGAGCCTTCAGTCTCGCTTCCGGGAAGCTTTATTGTATCATATCACATGTTCATACCCCATGGGGAGTTGTAATAAATGTTCTAGCATGATAGTGTCTGTAAAAGACTCGGTCTCTTAGACTTCATTTGTCAATCCGATCAGCCCAGGGTGTTTTTTCCCTTGGTTATTATTGGTTGTTGAATAAACGACTGATAATTTCTGAGTTTTTCACTCCATACCTCCAAAGTTGGGGTGGTTGGCTTGGCATTTGTGCCTATTGAGGTTATTAGAGTCTATGTGTCAATGTGTAAGCATGCTAGACATAATTTTTGAGTCATATGAACATGTCTAAGTCCCCCTAGGTGTTTTTCAATTTTTCATTTTTTAAGTTTTTTCAGTGTTTTTTATTAAAATTTAATTTTTCCAAAACTTAGGCTATTTTTTAATAGCTTAATTGGAAAAATTGAGTTTGTAATAAAAGTGGGCCACATAATCAGTTTCAGTCATGTAGGTGCTCATTTTAAAGCTAAGAGCACCATGCAAACCCATGGACCCACTGTTTCCTAGTTTTGAGTGATCTTCCATCACTCAGGTCAGAAAGCCCCAAAAATCAATTATTGATTATTTTAATTAATAAATTGATGAATAATGGAGCAAATCCAAAATCAAATAAATCAATGGATTCTCAACCGATTTGACTGAAATCAATCAGATCTGGAGCAGATTGACTGGATCTGACAAATCCTTGACTGAAGGAGGGGATCAAATCAGATCCAGAGTTGATCTACAGTGGTCTTTATGGGGAATTTCGCCATCCCTCTCTCCTCAACACGTTTTTGGCTCAACTGGATGATTTTTGGTGGATTCTTCAGTGTTTGGGCCAATGTGTCAGTGTATGGGTTGATGTGTCAGCCAGATCAGGCCCCCAGTTGACAAGTAGGCTCAGTTCAGCCTCAGTTCTGCATTGATGAACTATCCATCAGAGGATTTCACTTGATTCCATGAGGAATTGTGCCCCCCCTGGGCTAGATGGCCTGCAATTTGTATAAATCAAGGCACAGCCTCCTCTTCCAAGCAGTTAGAACTGGGATTGAGGTGCTGCTGCTATTGTATTGTTGTAATTCTCATTTGAAATAAAGAAAAGCTTTGGAGGCAATACGGTGTGGTGCCATTACATGCGTGGATGATTATTGCCATTGTTCTACTGAGGTAACCTGTATCTGTGGTCATTTCTTGCTATTTTCTTGTAGATCTGTGGTTAGGATTGGTAATTAGCTTATTACAATCTTGATAGGAAAGATGTTGTTCAATAAGTTTATTGACTGTCACTCTCCTTTGATGCATGTTTAGAATTCTAGATCTAGCATGTCCTATAAGCTTATATGCATGTTATCTTGAATCTCTTTGTATGTACTAATCGGATCTCACAAGTGTCTTGGCAAGTTCTTTGATTTCAGCTGAGTTGCAGGTTTACACTTTGGAGAGGATGCTGATCTAGTTTGCTTCTTCATTCTCTTCAAAATAGTTCAAAGGCATAGTCCCTCGGCATTCCACCTGAAGGCTCTACTGTGGATCTTCAAAGAAACCAACACTCTTTCTCTCTCTTCCTCCTTTAAAAATTATTAAACTTTCCATCAAAGCTGGTTACTTTAAGGTTTCTTTTTAAATACTGATCTATCTCATAAACAAAATCATACATAGATTTAATTATCAAGATCCCTTCAATTTTCTAGATCTTAGTTTCATTGTGCACATAAAGTTCAAATTCAAGAGATCTAGCTAAATTGCCTTAGTTTCGCAAGTATTTTAGTGAAGAATCAATAGCTTGCTGTTAAGGTAGTTTCATTTGCTGTTCAATAATTTCAATATTCTGCAATATAAGTGCTGTTAATTGGCTGCACAAACAGCAGGCCAAGATCCCAAGGAAAGCTTGCTTTCCTTGGTTCCCTTTCATCGATTTAGCTAGTTTAATTTCGTTAATTTTTTGAGATAAAGTAGGCTGACCCAAAGGCACTCTTAAAGTGCTTGGGGGAATTTGNTAGCTAGTTTAATTTCGTTAATTTTTTGAGATAAAGTAGGCTGACCCAAAGGCACTCTTAAAGTGCTTTGGGGCATTTGTTATTCTAATTCATTTGCTGTCATTTAGCAGGTCTGACAGAGAAGAAAAGAAGCTGCTGTCCAAAGTGGCTTTTGGAGCGCTCAAATCCCCGCANGGGGCTCTCTTTCGTCACATAATTTGTAATTGTTTTGCATAAACTGTAATATCTTGGTTTCAGCATGTATAAGGACCAAGAAAGCTCTGTTTTATCAGTGCTTTTANCATAAACTGTAATATCTTGGTTTCAGCCTGTATAAGGACCAAGAAAGCTCTGTTTTATCAGTGCTTTGATATTGTAACCTCTATAATAAAATCATCCTTTA
>LPNX011214962.1:679071-710394 GCA_001517045.1 Pseudotsuga menziesii | reverse complement strand
TATACAGATGCAGATTGGGTTGGAAGTATCTCAGACAGGAAAAGCACATCAGGTAGATGCTTTTGTTTGGGGTTTGCTATGAGTTCATGGTTTAGCAGGAAATAGTCTAGTGTTTCTCTTAGAACAACAAAAGCAGAATACATAGTAGATTGCTCTGCTAAGTTGTGAAGCCATATGGCTTCGAAAGCTGATATCAAGTCTCTTTGACCTGAAGATGGATACTACATTGATTCTATGTGATAACGAGAGTTGTGATAACAAAGAACCCTGTATTCCGTCGTAACACATAGAAATCCGATATTTCTACATACAAGATAAAGATGCAGATGATGATGTTTCAGTATTCCCATACTGAAGATATAGATGATGCTTTCAGTATTCACATACTGGAGATACAGATGGTGATAGTTCAGTATTCACATACTGAAGATGTAGATGATGATGGTTTAGATGGTGATGTGTTGACGAAGCCTCTGTCCCGAGTAAGTTCGAACACTTTCGAGACAAGATTGGTGTGGTTTGGAAAGACCTTCCTTGAAAGGGGGAGTAGTGATGTTGCAATGGGATTGTATCATCCTGGGACACATGTCCAGAAGTGATCCGGAGACCTCGGTCTTCGAGAATGAAGAGGGATTGTATCATCGTGGGACATATGTCCAAAAGTGATCTGGTGACCTCGGTCATCGAGAATGTAGTAGGATTGTATCATCCTTGAACTTCGGTTCAGAACGGATCCGGTGAACTTCGGTCATTGAGAAGGTGGCAGGATTGTATCATCCTTGGACTTCGGTTCAGAACGGATCCGGTGAACTTCGGTCACCGAGAAGGTGGCAGGATTGTATCATCCTTGGACTTCGGTTCAGAACGGATCCGGTGAACTTCGGTCATCGAGAAGGTGGCAGGATTGTATCATCCTTGAACTTTGGTTCAGAACAGATCCGGTGAACTTCAGTCATCGAGAAGGTAGTAGGATTGTATCATCCTTGAACCTCGGTTCAGAATAGATCCGGTGACTTCGGTACTCGAGAACGTGTGTTGATCTCGTAATTCCAATAGGAAGGATTGTCTGAGTTCCACAACTGTGTTGATCCCGTAATTCCGAAAGGAAGGATCGTTAGTAACTCCGTAAAGACCTAAATCCTGTAATTCCGAAAGGAAAGATCATTGAATTGATCCCGTAATTCCAATAGGAAGGATTGTCTGAGTTCCACAACTGTGTTGATCCCGTAATTCTGAAAGGAAGGATCGTTAGTAACTCCGTAAAGACCTAAATCCCGTAATTCCGAAAGGAAGGATCATTGAATTGATCCCATAATTCCAATAGGAAGGATTGTCTGAGTTCCACAGATGTGTTGATCCTGTAATTCCGAAAGGAAGGATCGTTAGTAACTCCGTAAAGACCTAAATCCCGTAATTCCGAAAGGAAGGATTGTTGGTAGCTCCGTAAAGACTTGATCCCGTAATTCCAACAGGAAGGATTGTCTGAGTTCCACAGATGTGTTGATCCCGTAATTCCAATAGGAAGGATTGTCTGAGTTCCACAAATGTGTTGATCCCGTAATTCCGAAAGGAAGGATTGTTAGCAACTCCGTAAAGACCTAAATCCCGTAATTCCGAAAGGAAGGATCGTTAGTAGCTCCGTAAAGACTTGATTCTGTAATTCCGAAAGGAAGGATCGTCTGAGCTCCACAAATGTGTTGATCCCGTAATTCCGAAAGGAAGGATCGTTAGTAACTCCGTAAAGACCTAAATCCCGTAATTTCGACAGGAAGGATCGTCTGAGTACCACAGACATGTTGATCCCGTAATTCCGAAAGGAAGGATCATGTTGATGTTTTGATGATGATGATGTTGATGTTTTGATGATGTTGATGTTTTGATGATAATGATTTTATGATGATGATGATGTACTGATCGAAAGATCAGAGTGTGATGATGATGATATTTTGATGTTTTGATGATGTTGAATGTTTTGATCATAATGATGTTTTGATGATGTTGATGTTTTCATGATGATGATGATGTATTGATCAAAATATCAGAGTATGATGATGATGTGCTGATCGAACGATCAAGAGTATGACGATGATGATGTACTGATCGAAAGATCAGAGTGTGACGATGATGATGATCAGTATGTGATGATGACGACATACTGATCAAAAGATCAGAATATGATGATGATGATTCTGTTCGAGAGTTGAAGTATGATGATGGTGCTGATCACGATGTTACTAATCAGAATGTGATAATGTTGCTGATCGAAAGGTTAAAATGCTGAAGATGTCTTTGCTGATCGAAAGATCAAAGTGCTGAAGATATTGCTGATCAAAATGCTGAAGATATTGGTGATGATCGAAAGGTCAAAGTGCTGAAGATGTTGCTGCTGATCGAAAGGTCAAAGTGTTGAAGATGTTGCTGATCGAAAGGTCAAAGTGCCGAAGATGTTGCTGATCGAAAGGTCAAAGTGCTGAAGATGTTGCTGCTGATCGAAAGGTCTAAGTGCTGAAGATGTTGCTGATCGAAAGATCAAAGTGTTGAAGATGTTACTGATCAAAACGTCAAAAGATGCTGATGTTGATTAAAGAGTTGCTGTCGTCAAATATTGAAGACGAAGACTATATGATGTTGAAAAGCTTCCAATGATTTATAGATGTGTTACCCTGATGATGTTGATGATGTCCTCTCCTATTGTTATTGTTGATGTTGTTGTAAAATACCCTTCTCGTTAAGGGGGAGTGTTGAAATATTGTAATTTCAAAGAATATTCTATATGTATCTTTTGTGGTCCCCGATGGTCCTACTGGGAGAACCACTTGTATTATCTTGTACCCCGATGCTTCTAATCAGAAGAACTAATAAGAGTCATGAGGTTGTCCCCTCTATTTGTAAAGGTGGGTCATTGGCACCCCAGTGTGGTTACTTGAGCCTACATGTGTAACTCAAGCCTACATGATTAACTCGAGCCTACATGTCGGATGAGTTAATTCAAGTGAACGGATGAATATAAATAGAGGTGTGGTGCTCCTCATTTGACACACACACACTCTCACTTGTGTAGCGCATTAGTGGAGAAGAGAAGTAGCTGGAGAAGGAGGAGGATCAGGCTTTGATCTCCTTGTTGGTTTTATCTTTTATCTTTTGGGGCATCTATATTGAGGAAGCTTTTGTTGGGTTTTTCCCTTTAGGGTTTTCCCAGGATAAATCTTTGTGTTCTCCTTTTGTATGGTTGTGCTTGTCTATCTTTCAGTGATCCTGTTTATATGCTTTTGTTATGAAATCGAAATGAAATGCTAACGATCTAGCTTAGCATATGAAAATTTAACAGTGGATGGTGTAGAAGCCCTTTGGAATGAAGAATGTGGATCAAATAATGATGCATAAGAAAACTTGCAACCCACTCATGGACCTTGATGACATGGAGCCCATGATGATGTTCTCCTATATGGTAACATAGATCTTGATGGCCCCTTGCTCATAGAAATGTCTTAAAGCCATTGCCATAATGATGATTGGGCATGGTCTTTATACCCTCTTGAAATGATGAAGCCCATATTGTTGAGTTGATGCCCTTGTACCTATGATGAAGATCTTAAATGTATGGAGCCTATGATCTCTTCTTGAAGTCACATACAAAACCTTAAAGGAAACAAACAACCTTGATTTGAGGACAACTTTCCCAATAAGAAAAGTTAATTAATCCTTGATGAAGTCGGCTTCCTAACATAAGGGAGATATGGTATATAAAGTTTATATTATTAATAAGTCGGCCCAACTATTGCCTTAAATATTTTTATAAAATTGTTAGGTTGACCCAGTAAATACTATGGAAAATCAGTATAAATATGAGGCTAACGTCCTCATTTATTGTCATCCACAAAGGTTCAGTTTTAGCTATGATTTTCAGGTGGAGTATTTGGACCACTGAAAACTAGGGCATTAGATATTTTGCAGTTCTGATCACAGTTTTGGGAAAATGAGTATGCTGCTCAACTTGCCTTCAGGAGGCACATCTTTCTATCCAATCAGATCTGAAAGATTCCAAGTTTTGAAAATTAGGGTTTCAAACTCAACTTCTCAAATGATTTCTGGTTGATCCGAAACCAGGACGGACACCTCAAAGCGGTAAGATCTAATCTTTTGCTATTTACATTTGAGGTTCTCATTTCAAAATGACCTATCACACCAGCTTGATGACAAGCTTGGTGAAGCCGAAAACTTCCGAGCATGGAAGTATAGAATTTCACTGGTTCTTGAAGAAAATGAATTGGACACCTACATAAGTGGAGAGGTTTCAGTTCCAGAGGGAGATGAGGCTAAAGCCTTACACAAGAAGAACTTGGTCAAGGCCAAGAGGATAATTGTTGATTCAATCAAGGATCACCTTATACCATAAGTGTCTTCTCTAAAGACACCTAAAGAGATGTTTGATTCCTTGACCAAGCTATTTGAAGGGAAGAACATAAATCAGAAGATGACTTTGAGAAACCAGTTGAAGAATGTAAAGATCCAGAATTCAGAGACCATACAGTCATACTTTACAAGGGTCTCTCAAATCAAAGAACAACTTGAAGCAATAGAGAATGCATAAATTGTGATAACCACCTTGAATGGCCTCCCAGGATCATGGGATTCATTCATTCAAGGAATGTATGCCAGAAGGAAGTGATTACTTTCAGCAAACTCTGGGAAGAGTGCACACAAGAAGAAGCTTGACTCATAATAAGAGAAGAGAAGATGGGAGCAACTGAATATCAAGCTCTCACGATTCAAAGAAGATCCCTCAAGCGATGAGGAATATGAAGGACCCAATTCTTGAAGAACCTCTTATCCATCTTAGCATTTGGATAAGAAATGATGAAGGAGTCTACCCACGAAACAAATAAAGATAAGTATTTGAATTGTCTTTTTCTATATATCTAGTTGTTTATATGACATTGTTTAGTTGTAGAATGTTTGCATTAATGACAGTATACTACTAATATGCATGTGATGGGTAAGTAGCTCATGGTGCTATACAACTCTCCATTGCTACTTATCTAGAATGAAACCTCTTTGCTGACATATTGGATTAGTGCACAATCTCAATGATGTCATGGTAGAGATGGAAGGCATCTAGAAAGTTTTCGTGAGACATGGATGAATATTGTATTGGCTAAAATAGTTGCATGATTATATCTTTATGCATAAGAATTTTCCATTATGAATATGCCTTATGAAATGTTTCTAACCATACAACTGGTGCATTTGACTTGTAGGAAAGATCGCGTACAATCGCCTGCAAGAAAAGAAGGACGAGACTTGTTCCAAAGAACAAGTGACGATAGTTCAAGATTCACTCTAATAATACAAAATGAAGAATAATGACTGGAATGCGATGTCGAAGACCTGAAGGGAAGTCCGTAGTATCTTCCATATGGATCCAGCATGCAGTAGACGACAACATCGTGGGATACAAGGCAAGATTCATAGCATGAGGCTTCTCACAAAAAGAAGGCATAGACTATGGAGAGACATTTGTAGCCACTGGGAGTTGAGACAATTGACAGGCAGACTCATGTGTGCAAATTAAAGAAGGCCTTGTACGAGCTCAGAAGGCACCCATGGGATAACACATACATGAGGAGCTTGAATATGACCTAGAGTGATGAAGATCTTAACCTTTGCTACAAGGTTGAAGATGAAAGCCTATAGAGGATGACAAGCTCATAGATGGGTGTGAGAAGAACTTTTGAAAAGGTTCAAGATAGAGGATCTTGGTATCCAGTGACCCTAGATGGATACATAGAATATTAGTAGCAGAGGAAGCTACTTGTCACTACAGTACATAATGTTTCAATACATAGAGTACGAAAGGAAGAGGGAGAATGATGCTCCGCTTCAGAGGGAGTGACTGCAGAAGATCCTGAGGTTCAACATGATACAATGGGATGGACAGCTTACTGATGGCTCTAGGATTTACTGAGAGTAAAGCGGATTCCAACCTTTGCTTCAAGGTTGAAGGAAGAAGACCAGTGATGCTCCTGTTATATGTCGATGACTTGTTCCTGACAGAAAAAGTGGAACTCATTAAAGTTGCAAGAAGGAGACTTGTTGCCGAGTTCGAGATAAAGGACTTGGGTATGGTACTTTCTAGACATGGAGGTGTGGCAGAGTGCGAATGGAATCTCCCTTGGACAAGGGAAGTATGTAGTGGAGATCCTGAAGAGGTTCGGGATGATGGACTGCAAGGCCATGGTCACACCTATGGCATCGAACATGAAGCGATTGAGTTATGCTTCATCAGAGTCGGTTAATGCCACGATGTATCGTCAGATGATTGGGTCATTGATGTACCTGACAAATACGAGACCAGATATTTGCTTTGCTGTGAACACATTGAGCCAGTCACTGACAAATCCGAGACATGTTCACCTGATTGCTGCAAAGCATATTCTGAGGTACTGAAGGGTACAGTTGACTATGGGCTGAAATATGAAGCGAATCAGAAGATTAACTTGGAGGGTTATGTGGATTCGGATTGGGCAGGCAGTGCCATTGATAGGAAGAGCACTTCGGGGTGCTGCTTTAGTATGGGATCAGGTGCGATCTCTTGGTTTAGAAGGAATCAGTCCTGCGTGGCGCTGAGTACAGCCGAGGCAAAATATGTTGCCACTTGCTCAGCTACTTGGGAAAGAGGAGCAGTGAAGCTCCAGTTTGTGATCTAGATCGAGATCTCTCGAAAGAGGGAGTTCTAGCATAGCCGGTGAGACAGGTTGTCTGAGCATAAAATCCCGACGAAGCTTGTAGGTTGCTCAAACGTAAACGGTCCTGTAGGTTATCCTTGGATGTAATCAGTCCTGGTGAAGCTCGTAGGTTATCCTTGGACGTAATCAGCCCTGATGTGATTCTATGCTAGAAATGGCCAGAGTGAAGTTTGAGTACTTCGGGGAGAAGCTTGGTGTTCTCCAGATCGAGGTTCCTTCTAAGGAGAAGTGATGAGTCTGAGAGCCTTTCTAACATGGTGGCAGGATTGGTTCCTCCCATGGTCAGATGTAAGTGCAGGAGCCTTTCTGACATGGTTGTGGGATGTGTTCCTCCCATGGGCAGATGTAAGCGCAGGAGCCTTTCTGACATGTTTGCGGGATGTGTTCCTCGCATGGTCAGATGTAAGTGCAGAGCCTTTCTGACATGGTTGCGGGATGTGTTCCTCCCATGGTCAGATGTAAGTGCTGAGCCTTTCCGACATGGTGGCGGGATGTGTTCCTCCCATGGTCAGATGTAAGTGCTGAGCCTTTCCGACATGGTGGCAGGCTGGGCCTCCCATGGTTGGATGTAAGTGCTGAGCCTTTCCGACATGGTGGCAGGCTGGGCCTCCCATGGTCGGATGTAAGTGATGGGCCTTTCCGACATGGTGGCAGGCTGGGCCTCCCATGGTCGGATGTAAGTGCTGGGCCTTTCCGACATGGTGGCAGGCTGGGCCTCCCATGGTCGGATATAAGCGCTGAAGAAGATGAAGACCTACATGGAGGCTAGGCCTACAACCAGTATGAAAAAGGGCTGCCTCTGTAGAACTTCCTATAACGAGTAGAATTGAGAGATAGCAGCATTTGCTCGAGATAGTGGGAGCAATGATGATGATGATGATGATCCAACTTTGATGATGATCCAGTGATGAAGACTTGTGCTGATGAACTGTGTCGAGAGAATACCTTCCTAGTTAAGAGGGAGTGTTGATGTATTTGTAACTTCGGAATGTATACTTGTATATCTTATATTGTATTTTATTGTACCCCGATGTTCCTATTGGGAGAATCATTAATATAATAAAGTCATGTAAAGTCATAGAGGTTAACCCTCCATTGTAAGTCGTGGCAATAGTCCCCACATTTGAGGGGTATTAGGGTTATTAGACTCTCCTAGAGAAGTCGGCTCTGGTAAGTAATTGTCAAGTGGAAAACTAGTATAAATAGAGAGTGAGACTCTCTATTTGAAACACACACTCACTCAACTGTAGTGCATGAGTGAGAGAAGAGGAGCTCACACAAGTGAGAGAGAGAACAGTTGTCGGAGATCATCTTTGTGTTTTCGGGTTTTACTTTTGCTATTGGTGCTCATTCAATCTCTGAGGAAGTTGCAGGGTTTTCTCCTTTATGGTTTCCCTGAGGAAAACTCTTTGTGTCTCTTGCCTCTTGTGATTATTGTTGTGCATGTTATTCTCTCAGATAAGATCCTAGATCATATTGATTAAATGATAAAAAATTAACAATTATCACTGTAACCGACAGTCTCTTTGACCTACTTTGTGGTCATTAGCGGACATTAATAAAATTATCCTTATCCTTATCTAAGTCTTGCGTTCAATTGATAATAAGAAGGACTGTCCAAGCACATTCAAGACTGGAGGTTTGACTTTGTGATGACAAGATCTATGAAATCGAGTGTTAAAGAAGGGATGGTAGTAGGGTTTAAAAATGACTCAAAGCATGTTTTTAAAGATAGAGATTCGACTTAATTTTTGACTAAGCCATCCAAAAGCATTTTCACATAAAGTCTGAAGACATAGCATCAAGCACATACATTGACTCCAATGTTACTGATCATATGAGCATTCTATAGACTGAGAAAGTTGGTGACTAAGACTGGAGTGTTCCTACAACCATCAACTAAACAGCAGGACTGAGTCATGATATTACAGTAGTAACATGATGACAAAAGCAACATACTGAAGACAATGATGTTTAAAAGGAAAACCTTATAAGAAAGATCAAACAGTTACAACTCAGCAAATGAAGAAGTCTGCATCAAAGGGGGAGCAAACACTTCAGCATGATCTCAGTATTCAAGAATCAAATTTTGTTTTTGGGCATTGTGAAGTCTTTGATGGATAAATGTTTGGCCCTTTGTCATTAATGTCAAGGGGGGAGAGTATTTGAAGAGGGTTTCCATCAATGACAAAGGGGGAGTTTGTTGAGCATGGTTGTCATTGATGACAAACCATTAATGACAAAGGAGTGACAAAGGTTGATGATATGGCAAGCATGACATGGTAGGTTGGGCATTGGAGCACTAGAAGGTCCAAATGACCCATTCTGTGGTCATTTGTGGTTTGATGGGGTCATGGAACCCTTAAATATGGTTTGAGTCATGGAGACCACACTCTACCACACTTTGATTGATGGAGTCCAGAAACCATGGAGAAAACAAGGACAAGATTACATGGCATGTTTTATGATGTTTTTTGTAGCCCATGCTTATGTGGATGGTCTAGAAGCCCTTTGGAATGAAGAATGCAGATCAAATAATGATGCATAAGAAAACTTGCAACCCACTCATGGACCTTGATGACATGGAGCGTAGAAGCCCTTTGGAATGAAGAATGCAGATCAAATAATGATGCATAAGAAAACTTGCAAACCACTCATGAACCGTGAAGACATGGAGCCCATGATGATGTTCTCCTATATGGTAAAATAGATCTTGAAGGCTCCTTGCTCATAGGAAATGTCTTAAAGCCATTGCCATAATGATGATTGGGCATGTCCTTCATACTTACTTGGATCTTGTACTGACCTTTTCATGGGAATGTCTTCTGCTTCTTGTTCTTCATCTAAGTTTAGCTGATTTATTCTGAACGACAATTCTTCAACTAAGTTGCACTTTCCTATTTTCTCCTTTTGGAGATCTGTTAGATCTTTGAGCATTAATTCCATAACCTCTGCTCTTGTTCTTTATTGGAGTAAAGTTGTTCTAATCTAAGCCATATTTCCTTAGCTGAGTTGCACTTCCCTATCTTCTTCTTTTGGATATCTATTAGGTCTTTATGGATGGCTTCCATAGCAATAGATTTACTTTTCTTTGCTTCCTTCTGAGCTGCTGTTTTCACTTTCTTTGGAGGTGTATATCTAGTAACAACTGACTTCCATACACCAATTCCTTCTGCCTCAAGATAAGCCTGCATTCTCATTTTCTAGATCAAGTGATAATCTGACTCCAGGATAATGGTACTCCATTCATTGAGAACCCCATGGTGTATCAAAGATCTCCTTCAAGCTGATAAGGCTTTCCGTGAAGGACCCGCTCTGATATCAATTGTTGGACACACCAAGTACACTGAGAAGGGGGGGGGTGAATCAGTGTGCGCAGTTTTTATTACTTTTTCAATTTTAACAATCAACAACTTATTCAATATTATGGATTATCACATTATCATTATATCATCATCATATCATCATCACATAAGAAACATAGCATGATACACAGTACACTATATTTTACGTGGAAACCCAAGTTCTGGGGGAAAAATCACGAAAGCCTTTATAATAATAGTTTTCTTGCAACAACCCCCTTATTGCAATGACTTCAATTCTCCAGCTACAACTGGAAGGAGGCTACAACCCCTTGATTTACAGGCTAAAACCCTGAAGGAAGCTCCAACTCCCTAGTTTTCCGGCTACAACTCGAAGGAGGCTACAACGCCCTTTCCTTGCCCCGTCCTACCACCCTGCTAATCTATCCTTGTACTATACTGCACAATCTGTACCACACTACACAACCACCGCCACTACTAACCACTGCTCATCAACTTGTACAATCAACCCGTCCAATCAAGCTGTACCAATCAATTTGTTGCTCACATCATCTGACTCAATCAATCTGAGTCTAACCAACTGCACACCAAACTCAGTCCACTTGAGTCAAACCAACTGCTCATACAACTCAGCCAGTCTGAGTCAGACCAACTGCACATAAGAGAACCTGTGCCAATCTTGCTCAACTGAACCTTGTCACTGTGAAAGACTTGGGTTGTGCAGAGATAACCCCAAAATTTAGACTGTAAATTGGTGAGAAGGCAACTAAAAACTCAAACCTCAAACTCGGACTGTGTGGAGGGCTTCAAAACTCGGACATTAACAAAACTTGGTTTGTGATAAGGTAAGAAGGTATGTGATTACACCAGCACTGAACACCAAGCACCATCAAGTGGAAAGATTGAACTGTATATTGTTTTAACCCAAGAGAAAAAGGCTGTGGAGAATTTGGGTCTATTTTCTTCTGCTGCTGCAAATTATTCCCACGAAAAACCTCAGTCCACAAGCTGCTAAAGTGTTGCATTCGTTTATGTTTGAAAGTGACAAGTGTGTTGTGTTTAAATACACTCCTTGTAAGCGTTGAGGACAAGGACACTAGGGCCGACTTCATGAGGGGAAAATCAAAAGTTTTATTAAATTAAAAAATATTGTTTTAACAATTAAGTATTTAATGGAGCCGACTTCTAGGTGTAGTATTTGAAGTTCTAACTTTTATTAATTAAACGTTTAATATTTGATTGCTTAAAATGTAAAAGGGGCCGACCTCAAATGAGGGTTAAGTCATTTTATTAAATTAACTTTTGTTATCACTTCAACTTAATGTGGAGACTTAGTATGGTTGCGTGCTTCAAAAGGCGGGTCAAAGGTAAGTTATTAATTAAGTTTTAATTCATTTTAATATGTTTTATCACACACTTACTTAATTAAAGGTTTAACAATCAATTCATTAATTTTAATTAAAAGGATTGTCAACGTTCTCTTCCAAGGGTGTTAAGGGATTGTTTAATGATTAAAAACATTCACAAGGGTATTGAGATAATCCATTTTAAGCTAAGGGCTAATTGTTACTTCAACCAACAAGAGTTTGATGGACTTGTGGGTTTAAGGGTCACCAAAAAAAGGGCTTCAAAGGCCAAGCAAACTAAAGGTGCAATCAAAGGGGCATCATTAGTGTTTTAAGGGCAAAGCATTCATTAGAGGGTCAAGTTCTCGTTTGTGGGCTTAGTCAAGTTCTAGTTTTAGGGTCTTTTGTTAGGTCAACAAAGTTACCACATGCTTCATAATCATGACCATAAAGATGCGGGTTCAGGGATTTCTCCTAGGTTACCATGACCTCATTAAAAACACAAATGACCACAGAATGGGTCATTTGGACTCTACACTTCTTCAACCCAACAATGACACTTTCTAGGGTACTAGGGCATAGGTTGTGGTACTGGGGAACCAAAGAAACAACCGGGAACCATAGACATAACTCAGAGGTACTTAAACACTCTGAAGGGTGTACAGAGATTTTGCCATTGTCCCAAGGGCTCCAAGGGCTTCAAACTTGGGCTTGGACAAGGTCAAAAGGTCTCCTTCGACATTGACAATTACTAAACCCTCACAGGCTCCTCAAGGGGCACCAAGACACATTTGTTGGCATCAATGACTAAGCACTGTTGGCATCGATGACAACTTAATCAACAATTTCCCCCTTTGTCATTGATGACAACACCATAACTCTTCTTTAGAACATGCTTCCCTTATTCACAACTTCTCTCCCCCTTTGGCATCAATGGCAAAGGGAACAACTTTTGACCATATTGCTCCCCCTCAGGGCATGCCCGCCCTGTCATCAACTTCTCTTCCTTTTCAACTTTCCTTCCTATTTGCATTAATGGTAGCAAGAACTTCTTTTGGCAATACTGCTTCCCTTATCACTGAGCACTGATGCTACTTTGATAGACTTGTATTCTGTCACACAGATATTGCTGGAACCAACTACTATACGGTACTCAAATTTGATTATCAGGTACATATCTCCTTTTACACATTCTTTGTACACTTCATATCACTAGTCGATAGTCTTCAAAATGGTATTGGGTTTTTCCCAAGATTTTCATCATTTCTGTTTTGATCTACTAACGTTATTCTCCATACTTTAGTAGGTTGATGGTTGTTCATGTCATTCGATTGAACTTGCTTTCTTCTCCAAACTTTAACTGGTCCTTGCATCCAATAATGTTTTGCGAAATGGCCATAATGATAGCAATTGTAACACTGAACGGAAAACCCACCTTGATTTCTTCTTGGCGTGATTTTTTCATGATCTCTGCAATGGATGGCTTTGTGACCATAGTTATTGCACTTGTAATAGTAGCCATTGAACATCATAGGGTATCTCTGAGAAGAGAATCTTCTTTGTGATGTACCTTCTCTTGATTCTTGCTGATCATGGGATTTTCTGAGAATACGTGTATAACTGTTAATCTTTTTTTTCCTTTTCCATAGAGCTTTTACTTTCTTCAATGTTATTCTCGATCTTCGAATTTGTCTTTAACCGAGTAGTTGTTTTGTCCAGATCTTCCTTTAGAGAGAGGATCTTCAATTCTTGCTTTTGACAAATTTCTATCTTTTCATGGAGTTGTCTCGTTAGATCTTCTTCTATTTTCTTGACTTCTTCTACCTGTTTGTTCAGATCAAAGATATTGTCTTCCATTTGTCATTTTGAATTCTGATCGTCCTCATGGGATTTTTGCAGTTGACCTTTTAGTACATGATTCTCCTTTCTGAGTTTTGAGAGGTCCTTTTCAAATTTAAGGTTTGTCAGACATACCTTTCGTAACTCTACCTTCAAGGATTTGATTTCAAGTTCTTATTTTCTTCTTAACTTCTCTTCCAATATTTCTTTAGTCTTGTAGGTACTTATCTCACTGTCTTTGTTTTGTAGCTTACAGATCAATTCTTTCTCCTTATCTTCTTCTAGCAGTCTTTTGAGCTTGACAATTTCTTCTGATTGCTTTTCAATTTTTGTAGCTGACCTCTCAAGTTTATCTTTCAAAGAGTTGGATATGGCTTCTTTGATTCTGGTAGCTTCTTCGACTTGGAGTTTTAGATCAATTATGGTCTTTGTGGCCTTCTCAGATTCTTCTTGATTCCTCTTCTCAGGTTTGTTGAATTGCTCTTGCAATACCTGATTTGCTCACAAAGATTTTTCACTTCTTGCGAAACATTAGTAATTTCATTGTCTATCATAGTATCTGCTAGATTTCTATCACTTATCAAAGAGCAAGGGTTTTCATCACAATCTGAAGTATTGCATTTTATGAATTCAAAATGGCTCTTATCTTCTATATCTGATAAACATATCTCTTTAAAAGCATTACAAATAGAGTGTTCAGGGGACAAACCTTCAAACTTTTTTTTTGTAAGTAAGATGGAACCTTTTCTATTACTGCTGAAGCTGAGAAAAAATATTTACATACTCCCGACCCTAAGACATGGGGTTAGGCAATGGTCCTGCAACCAGAAGAAGAAAGTGAACAAAATGGCCCAAAGAGAATGGCACAAGAGCATGAGAGCAGCCCAACCTTTTAGCTTTAGCGCTCGATCATGTTTACAAGCCGAAAACGTGAAATAGTAAGAAAACATAACAAGAACAGAGCAATGAACAGGACGAGAGAAAAGCTAGCGCTGGCGGGAAGATTCTGCCTCCTCCGAGGCATTGTTGAGGCACCCACTGCCCCTTGAATGGCATCCGCTTGGCTTGCTTCCGTAGCTTCTTCATTAGCATTTCTCTGGCCACGCTGGAAGGGGGGCTCGGATAGCCTCAGTAAGCTTCGCATGTGGACAAGGTTGCTCTCAGCGTCCTCTTTGAAGGTGCCCACAGTGATTCGTATCAACTCCGCATAGCTTTCTCTCTCATTCATGGAGCGAGAGAGAATAAACTTGAGTCGCCAATAGTTCGACATCACTACATCTCTTCCCAGCTTCAGTCTGAATTCCCCATAGATTTTGTTCTCCATCGCCACAATGGAGCGTTGGATATGCTCCGGCATCTCTTCGATGAAGAGACTTTACCACTCTTCCTCTTCATTTCCCCCTTTAGGAGCGGCCATGCTTAACTGTAAACCCAACGTCTTGGAGCAGCGACCTTTCCTGCGCAATAATCTCTTCCTGCTCCTTCGCTTGCGTTTTTTGACCTTAACATGCAGTAGCGTTCTTACTCCGACTTTATTCAAGCCGACGCACTAGTGCTTCTCCCAAACACTCTGCACAATCCCAAGTGCGATGCTCTCCCCCAACTCTTTGCTTATATAATAGGTAGGCACCCAGCAGGATAAACCTGCAATGCAAATCCAAGTTCGCATTGACGCGGTAGATGGATTGCCTTAGGATATGCTCAGGGCTTGACTCACTTGCTCGATCTCCTCGGAATCCATAACATGAAGCGAAATCCCACCACAAGATACCTGCCCATGCCCCTCCGTATCATCCTCACGAGTTTTAAACCTCCCCACCATCCTTGCTATGCTCACACTTATACTATGCATGCAGGCCGACATGATGTGGGTCTGTCCCCTCATGCTGGCCACCTGTCACCTCAACCACCGCCACATGAGCCTCCATATCGTGGTTAGCCTTCGTTATTTGAACCTCCATCTCGTGGTTGGCCGCCACTTGGATTTCTTGCAGACCACCCGCATCCGGGTGACAAACCTTCAAACTTACTTGGATCTTGTATTGACCTTTTCATGGGAATATCTTCTGCTTCTTGTTCTTCATCTAAGTTTAGCTGATTTATTTTGAACGACAATTCTTCAACTAAGTTGCACTTTCCTATTTTCTCCTTTTGGAGATCTGTTAGATCTTCAAGCATTAATTCCATAACCTCTGCTTCTTGTTCTTTATTGGAGTATAGTTGTTCTAATCTAAGCCATAGTTCCTTAGCTGAGTTGCACTTCCCTATCTTCTTCTTTTGGATATTTGTTAGGCCTTCAAGGATGGCTTCCATAGGCATAGAATTATTTTTCTTTGCTTCCTTCTGAGCTGCTGTTTTCACTTTCTTTGGAGGTGTATATCCAGTAACAACTGACTTCCATACACCAATTCTTTCTGCCTCAAGATAAGCCTGCATTCTCATTTTCCAGATCAAGTAATAATCTGACTCACAGGATAATGGTACTTCATTCATTGAGAACCCCATGGTGTGTCAAAGATCTTCTTCAAGCTGATAAGGCTTTCTGTGAAGGACCTGCTCTGATAGCAATTGTTGGACACACTAGGTACACTAAGAGGGGGGGGGGGTGAATCAGTGTGCGCAAATTTTATTACTTTTTCAATTTTAACAATCAACAACTTATTCAATATTATGGATTATCACATTATCATTATATCATCATCAACATTATTATTGTCATCATATCATCATCGTATTAGAAGCATAGCATGATACACAGTACACCGGATTTTACGTGGAAACCCAAGTCCTGGGGGAAAAACCATAGAAGCCTTTATAATAGTAGTTTTCCATCAACAACTGGAAGGAGGCAACAACCCCTTTATTACAATGACTTCAATTCTCCAGCTACAACTGGAAGGAGGATACAACCCCCTGATTTACAGGCTACAGCCTGAAGGAAGCTCCAACTCCCTAGTTTTCCGACTACGACCCCCTTTCCTTGCCTTGTCTTGCCACCCTGATATGAAGATAGAAACTGAACTACTGAACCACCAACTGCATTGATCCTGCGGACTTGCTAATTAACACATGTACTGTACTTCACAATCTGTACCACACTGCACAATCACTGCCACTATTAACAACTGCTCATCAACTTGAACAATCAACCTGTCCAATCAAGCTATACCAATCAATTTGTTGCTCACATCATCCGACTCAGTCAATCTGAGTCTAACCAATTGCACACCAAACTCAGTCCACCTGAGTCAAACCAACTGCTCATATGACTCAGCCAGTCTGAGTCGGACCAACTGCACATAAGAGATCCTGTGCCAATCTTGCTCAACAGAACCTTGTCACTGTGCAAGACTTGGACTGTGCAGAGATAACCCCAGAATTCAGACTGTAAATTGGTGAGAAGGCAACTAAAAAGTCAGACCTCAAATTCGGACTGTGTGGAGGGCTTCAAAACTCGGACAACAACAAAACTTGGTCTGTGATAAGGTAAGAAGGTATGTGATAACACCAACAGTGAACACCAAGCACCTAAGCACCTTCAAGTGGAAAGATTGAACTGTATACTGTTTTAATCCAAGAGAAAAAGACTGTGGAGAATTCGGGTCTGTTTTCTTCTGCTGCTGCAAATTATTCCCACGAAAACCTCAGTCCACAAGCTGCTAAAGTGTTGCATTCGTTTGTGTTTGAAAGTGACAAGCGTATTGTGTTTAAATGCACTCCTTGTAAGCGTTGAGGACAAGGACACTAGGGCCGACTTCATGAGGGAAAAATTAAAAGTTTTATTAAATTAAAAAATATTGTTTTAACAATTTGGTATTTAATGGAGCTGACTTCTAGGTGTAGTAATTGAAGTTTTATTAATTAAAAGTTTAATATTTTATTGCTTTAAATCTAAAAGGGCCGACCTCAAATGAGGGTTAAGTCATTTTATTAAATTAGCTTTTGTTATCGCTTCAACTTAATGTGGAGACTTAGTATGGTTGTATGCTTCAAAAGGTGGGTCAAAGGTAAGTTATTAATTCATTTTAATTGGTTTTATCACACACTTACTTAATTAAGGGTTTAACAATCAATTCATTAATTTTAATTAAAAGGATTGTCAATGTTCTCTTCAAAGGGTGTCAAGGGATTGTTTAATGATTAAAAACATTCACAAGGGTATTAAGATAATCCATTTTAAGTTAAGGGCTAATTGTTACTTCAACCAACAAGAGTTTGATGGACTTGTGGGTTTAAGGGTCACCAAAAAAAGGGCTTCAAACTTCAAAGGCTAAGCAAAGGTGCAATCAAAGGGGCATCATTAGTGTTTTAAGGACAAAGCATTCATTATAGGGTCAAGTTCTAGTTTGTGGGCTTAGTCAAGTTCTAGTTTTAGGGTCTTTTGTTAGGTCAACAAAGTTACCACATGCTTCATAATTATGACCATCAAGGTGTGGGTTCAGGGTCTTCTTCCAGGTTGCCATGGCCTCATTAAAAACACAAATGACCACAGAATGGGTCATTTGGACCTTCTTCAACCCACCAAGGACACTTTCTAGGGTACTAGGGTAGAGGTTGTGGTATTGGGGAAACAAAGAAACAACTTGGGAACCATAGGAATAACTCAGGGGTACTTAAACATTCTGAAGGGTGTACAGGGCTTTGGCCTTTGTCCCAAGGGCTCCAAGTGCTTCGGACTTGGGCTTGTACAAGGTCAAAAGGTCTCCTTTGACATTGACAATTACTAAACCCTCAAGGGCTCCTCAAGGGGCACCAAGACACACTTGTTGGCATCAATGATCAGGCGCTGCTGGCGTCAATGACAACTTAATCAACAATTTATATTATTAATAAGTCGACCCAGTTGTTGTCTTAAATATTTTTTATAAAATTGTTAGGTTGTCCCAGTAAATACTATGGAAAATTAGTATAAATATGAGGCTAACGTCCTTATTTATTGTCATCCAAAAAGGTTCGGTTTTAGCTATGATTTTCGGGTGGAGTATTTGGACCACTGAGGCAGCCGCAGGAGCATTTTACTGTGCAAGTTTTTGAAGAGGATATGTTCTGAATTCGGGTGTGCACCAAACTGAGGCAATAACAGTCTATGAATCAAGTGTAGAGAAGGAATAACTGGTTGATCTAGTTCTAAGGCTGAAAAGAGAAAGGAGTGCAAAGTTGACTGGGTATTCATCATCCGTTATGTGTAGGATTGGAGCAGATTACAAGACTAAACTCGGGTTTAAGAGATGAGGAGGCTCTTCTAAGATCCCACAAGAGCATGACCGAAAGAGAAATAAAAAAGAGTAGGTTGCAAGGAAAGGGGAGTATCTCAAGGATAGAGGTCTGTGATACCAACGAAGGGACAAAAATATCACAAGGGAAATTTTGAGCAGTTGATCAGACCTTGTCATAAATAAGGCAGAAGTTTTGACACTCTAAGACTGATCCCAATGAGAGCATAAGTACTAGTTGTTGAAATAAAGATTGATGTCTCATTTTGTATTCATTGATTGAGTTCTGAGGGATGCTTTGAAAGCTATATTGATGGACAAGGTTTGACTATTGAAGGACTTAATTTGACAGTCATGGGACTGCATTAATAACTCCTAGTTAAAGGCTAAACAAAGACTCAACTGAGATGTGACTATAGTGTGAAAAATAATGAAACGAGTATAGCAAAGTGAAGAGTGTACCAGACATAATTGTCTTGTGTTAAGATCATACCAGTAAGATGAATTGGCTCAGCCTGTGACAGTAGGAGTGCGCTTGCCTTAGACATGAAAGAATTGATGACATAGACCTGATGAGACAGTGAAAAGTCCATTATGCATGACATGAATTGATAGCTGACGTTGAAGAAGTGTATGTATCATATCAACAGTTGTTTTGGTAGTTTGTTTAACAGAGATCCATCTTTAGGACAGACCTAGAAGTCTAATTGAGAAAAGAGTTGACTAAAGAAGAGATTGAGGCTGACAGGATTGGAGTCCCGACTCGTTGACAAGTTGGAGTTTGTCATTACCATCAGACACGTGACATGACAATGATCA
This sequence comes from Pseudotsuga menziesii, assembly GCA_001517045.1. NCBI lineage: Eukaryota > Viridiplantae > Streptophyta > Pinopsida > Pinales > Pinaceae > Pseudotsuga > Pseudotsuga menziesii. The sequence goes on along the minus strand of LPNX011214962.1, from coordinate 691,108 downwards.
GTATGTGAAGGCAAGCTGGATCTTGCACCTCTTCTTAGTTGGAACTAAGAAAACTAGGCCGGGCCTTGGAATAGGAGTTGGTGCTCTTCAGTTAGTTGGTGCTGATGTAATCGTGAAGATTGAAGTCTTCATTGTAATTCATATCATATTATAAATAAAGTTTAATATACTTGTTTGTGATGTGTCTTTTATGCTTTATGTTGATGACATGATTAATTAATGAATGTTGATATGAATGATGAACTCTGTTTAAGTTTTGAGAAGTGCAATTTGGTTAAGAGTGCTAGCAGACTAATTCACCCTCCCTTCTCAGTGTGGCATTGTGTCTAACAACAGTTGGCACCTCAAACGCCGAAACTGAAATTGCATGGGCAATTGGTATCATTCTTTCAGATTGCAAGCAGGCACGTTGGCGGAGTAAACATAAAGGTAAAAAAGATGCGTCCTCGACTTGCTTTGATGTGCAGACTATGACAGATCACTCCAAATTCGTGTACCTTAGGCAACAAATCACTAAGTGGTTGATGTGTATAGTGGGTGGGCGGTTATAGCAGGATTTCTTCGACCAAAAAAATAAAACAATATGACAGGTCACTATTGCAGTAGGGCAGCGACAGGCAGTTACGTATCCCATGATCACTTTGGACAGTCACCCAGTCAGAACCAGTGTTACCAACATCGGCCGAGAAATCGTCAATGTCTGATAAATCGTGATTTTTTCGCCGCGCTGATTTTTATGCAAAAAATCGCAGAAAAAAATCGCCCCCGATGCTGATTTTTTCCCGAGAAATTGGGCCGAGAAATCGTGAGTCGAAGGAAAAAAGCGCCCGTGCGGGACAGAGCCGGAAAAAGACGGTTTAAGTTGGTTTTTTTTCATATTTTTTGCTCATTTGGACTCTAACAGCGACTGGGAGGTGAGCTAAGGGTCTGAGAGGGCAAGTGAAGAGAGTTTCAAGAGACCAACAACGAATTTAGGCAACATTTTCTTCGCCATCAAGCATCAAATTGAAGATTGGATCTTGCCATTTGGGGTTTTTTTCCACAATTATCACAATTGAAGGTAAGTAAAAAATTTGCCCATCATTTCTCATTTTTCCAAGAGGGATTCTTGTTGATTTACGTTGCCATGTAATTCTCCATCTTCAAAAACGATTTTTATAGGGTTTTAAGCATTTTTTTTGCAACTGTTATGTATTTTGCATGCCAAAAAACGTTTTGGCATTTTTTTCTTGCCCTAGATCCTTATAAATCCTCATAAAAATGTCTATTTATTTTCCCTCATCAAATTAATGTTTGAATGCTCAATATTTCTTGGAATTCTTCTTGTGTTTTACATTTTCATTAATCACATATGCTAAAAAACGTTTTTTTTCTTGCCTTAGGTTCAAACTTCATGTTCAAAGTATCAAGATTCAAGCTTCATTTTGTCCATAATAACTCCATATACAAGATGCCAAAGGCTTTGGATCCATTTTGGGAGTGGGGCACACCTGTTGACCCACTCAATTGACAAATTCTCACTTGCAATCTATGTGGGAAAAGAATGACAGGTGGGATAAGTAGGCTGAAATACCACCTTGCACAAATAGCAAGGCATGATGTGTGTCCTTGCAACACAACAACTCCAGAACTCATTGCTAAGGCCACACAAGCAATTGAGGGCACTGGGCTAAGGAAACAATACAAGGAGGCTGTGAGGAATCAAATTGCTTCAAGATCCAGGTCCGCAGCAGGAGTAGGGGCTAGTGGGACAAGCCTAGATACTGATACCCACTCTGCACAGCAGTCAAGATGCAACCCTGGTGGACAACCTTCTATAAGGTCCATGGTGAAAGTAAAGGAAAAAGCAGACGCACACAAACTTATTGGTCGATGCTTGTTATGGAGTGCTATTCCATTTAACTTTGCAAAGAACCCATTTTATGTGTCCATGTTTGAGGCGGCTGCTATAGTTGGAGCGAAATTTAAGCCCCCTAGTTATGAGGAGTTGAGAGGGCCCATCCTTCAGGATGAAAAGATTGATTGCACTCATAGATTGGAGGAGCTTCAAAGATCATGGGACTTAACAGGATGCAGTGTGATGTTGGATGGTTGGACTGATATGAGGGGTAGGACACTTCTCAACTTCTTGGTTCATTGCCCCAGGGGGACTATGTTCATGAGATTTGTGGATGCATTTGCACATGTCAAAGATGCGGCTTTACTATGTGGCTTGTTGGATGAGTTCATCCAAGAGATTGGGTTGCAACATGTTGTCCAAGTGATAACGGACAACGTTGCGAACTATGTGGCTGCTGGTAGGATGCTCATGGCCAGGTATCCTACACTATTCTGGACTCCTTGTGCTGCCCATTGCCTTGATTTGATCTTAGAGGATTTAGGAATGATTGATTGGATCAAGGATACTATTGATTCAATGAGGAGCATCACAAAATTCATATATAACCATGCAACAGTGCTTAGCTTGATGAGAAAGTTCACAGGTGACAAAGAGTTGGTGCGTCCTGCCATCACACACTTTGCCACTAGCTTTATTTCTCTACAGTTACTCTTGAATTCTATGTGGGACTTGCAGGCAATGTTCTTTTCACCAGAGTGGCGTGCTTTATCATTTAGCACTAGACCAGAGGGGCAAGCCACATTCAGGTTAGTTGCATATGATGAGAGTTTTTCGGGTGCGGTGAAGGTGGTGTGCACCATCACCGAACCTTTGGTAAGGGTTCTCCGCTTGGTTGATGGAGAGAAGCCCGCAATGGGCTACATATATGAGGCCATAGATAGAGCCAAAGAATCCATTCGTGCTTATTATGAGGACAAGGGAGACCACGGGCAAGAGAGACGATATATGATATGGGCGGTGATTGATGCGCGATGGAACCACACACTCTATATCCCCATTCATGCTGCAAGGCTATACCTCAACCCTTCGTTTGCTTACTCCTATGGCTTTAGATTTGATGGAGAGGTTATGTCTGGATTCTATGAGTGTGTCCAGAGGATGGTACCTGATGCAGCTGAGCGTACACAGCTTTCCCAAGAGTTGGAAATGTGTAAGAGAGCCACAGGATTATTTGGGTTTGATATAGCAATAAATGACAGGACCGACCTGATGCCAAGTAAGCTTCACCTAATTTCAAACTTTCAATTTTAAAGTTTAAATTTAAAATTTCATTTTCTCTTTCTAATTCTTTGTTTTAAAATTTATTTTCGTTTCTCATGTTTATTTTATTCATAATTTCATTGTAGATACTTGGTGGGAGAACTATGGTGGTTGTGTACCTATTCTACAAAGGCTTTCCATTTGAGTGCTTAGCCAGACATGTAGCTCTTCTGGTTGTGAGCGCAACTGGAGTGTATTTGAAAAAGTACACTCCAAAAAGCGCAACAGGTTAGAGAATTTCAAAATTTCAAATTCATTATATAATATAAATTATTAAATTCTAATTTATAGATTCATGCCACTTTACCTTTTAATTTATGCATTATAATTTATAAATTAGGAATTTAATATTTAATAGTTATGATCCTCCTCCAGGTTGGATACTCGACACCTTAATGATTTGGTCTACATCCACTACAATCTCAGGTTGTGGGTGAAGTAGTATGAGAAAAAAGTTGATGCGAAGGCCATTTCATTGAATGAGATTGACACCACTGCTGCATGGAGGGTAGAGTGTGAGGAGCCTGTTATGGAGGTAGCCCCTGATTGGCTAGAGGATGATCATGCTACTGATAGTGATCATGGTGAGACTCATACAGTCTCAGAGGATTTGGATGAGCATGTTCCAGTTCCAGAGGAGTTTCACACCGATTCTGGGAGTGTGCCACAGCCAGAGCTAGAGGGAGATAGACCCGGTGGTAGCACAGGTACTAGTACTGGTAGAGGAGTAGGACTACCTCCTCGACCTTCTCATTCTTCAGGACATCAGTTTCGGCCACCTTCTCCAATTTCTAGAGGACGTCATTTTGCAGGGTCTTCTTCTAGAGGATGTCAGAGTCCAGTACGAGGCCCACAAGCCTCAAGGGAACCTACTTCTAGTTCTAGAGGAAAGGCCATTTGCACAGCGATTACCTTTTCCCGTAAAAGGGGTAGAGGGAATCGATAGTTTATTTACTTTATTTCATTGTAGATGACTCGTAAGTCATGATGATGATCATGAGATACATTTGTTTTATTTTTGATGACTCAGGATTCAGGGACATGATCCATTTTTGATGTGTGATGTATCTCTAGACATCTTATATATCAGTTTTCTTTCCATAATCATGTGGCAATGTGTTTATTTGATGTTATTGTTGCTTTAGATGTTTAAAAAATTGAAAAAAAATGAATATTTTTCTATTTTTTAAATTTGCCGATGTTTTGCTGAGATATCCCGAAACGATGTTTATTGGACCCCGCCGATTTTTTCGCCGCGCCAATGTTTGCAACACTGGTCAGAACAACAACCGGGAAGGATTTCACAACACACCTGCGACCTCAGATGACCCCAAATAGGATTCTGCAAGACCCATTGATGCGTTCGAGAGGGTATCCATTGCCTTTTGATGCCATCTTTTGCTCGAATGCTACACCTCGAGCAATTACAACTCAATCACAAACGTTTCTTAAAGACAGGGTGATTTTAGTCCATGACGAGTCCATTTCGGCCCATTGGAAAGGCAAGCCATATGATAAAAGCATCAGGCTATAAGAAATGCTAATGACACGATACAAACTCAGATGAAAGAAATCAAACAGAAAATGCAAGAGGTTGTAAAACCACAGAAACAAATTGTGCTTGCTCAAGATGAAAATCAATTAATAGAAAATGGTTCACGGACTTTGATCCAAGAGCCAGTGGTTGTTGCAGTTGAGGCTAGAGAGCCGACAATGCAACATGGAGAGTCTATTGCGAAGGGCATACACAAAGTTTTCTTTTTGGACACCTATCATTCTCAACTTCGAGACAGAGGTTTACTGCAACGATGATTATTTTTGATGTTGTTTTGCTCATGCTATCCTTGAGTTCAAATGAGGAAATCAGCCTCACTGGTGAAATGATAATATAAATCTCATTAACCCATGTTGCTGGAAGTAAGGGTGTAGTGTGGTAACAATTGCCATAGATTCAGACCATTACACATATTTTTGCAATTTCTTTCCAAATTATCCAGTATTTTGTGGACATGCCTGTGCAAATGAAAGAAAACCGAGAGACATATAACAGACTTACCCTGCTGAAAGATATTATAGGGGCTTTCAGGCTTGGCGTTTTTACAGTTTTAATGGGTGTTAGTGAAGCTAGAAAGATGACACTGATGGATGTTCTCTAAAAAATTGGTGGTCATAGTGCAGGACATATATGAATTTCAGGCCTCCGAAAGGTGCAAGAAACATTTGGCAGAATATTAGGTTACTATGAGCAGAATGACATACATTCTCCACAAGTTACTGTCCATGATTTACTGTTTTATTTTATCTTGGTTGCGCCTGAAATAGATTCAAAGACTTGGGAAGCAGTTAGCAGTTTTCTTTCTAATAGGTAGTAAAAATTTGTTTAACATTCGCCACGATTCATATATATATATATATTGATTGGTGAAGAAACCTTTTGAACATCGTCTTTTTCAAATGAATAGAGCATAACCAAAAAAAATATGTCCTAGAGAGAGGCCTTTACAAAATTGCAACCCATAACTCGATCCGAAGAAAAAAACCGAAGAGAAATGCAAAGGCCAGATGTCTATGTTTGCGCATCCCAATCGTCTACCAAGCAATTGAGCTTTTTCAGAACGATTGAGTTTCCTGAGGTAGACTAAACACTTCGGCTACCTCTTGGACGTCTTTAAAAGGAAACAAAGGGGGAATGTTCAAAACATGGAACTGCTAGGTTCCTAGTCGTTTTTTTCCCCTTCATACAGAGTTGTCCAAGAGCCTAATTGCGCAGTGATGGCAGGTAAGGCTACTTCCAGGTCCATCCATTAGGGCGAAAGCAGAGTGCCTTTTCGTCAGAGGTATGTTCTGTTATTCTGCATGTTTTTTTGTGCTTTTTTGTATATTTTTTTAAGGCTAATGTCTTCATGCATACAGGTTATCTCAAGATAATCAAACCATGAACATTTACGCTGTCTAGGTTTCACCCGGTTGAGCCGGGAACGTTGAGAGCAGCATAGCGTCCTAGAAACCTCCTGTCCTCAGGGGTCTAAAATTGGTCGCATTTGTTTTTTTATTGATGAATGTCAAACTTCATTTCTTAAAAATAAAAGTTTTGGGCATATCTGCATCCTTGACTTCATTTTTTATCGTTTGGATTTCTTTCATTTCTTTTTGTCATTCAACTCTTTTTTTTACAAACTGTATATAATCAGGATTGTACATATTATATTTTTTTCAACCTGTACATTTGTGATGAAATTTCAAGTTAAAGGTGTTTGACTTGAAGATCTTCTTTTTGTAAAAGCGAAGTAGCTGCTAGATTTAGTTTTTCATGCTCTTTTGCATAACATAGATTAATAAGTCAAGATTTCATTTTCATAAAATGCTCACGGCTAAAAGATTAATACCCCACATAGCTTTTTCATCACATGCACGACATATAACAAAATTTTTACATTTTGCAATGCGGATTTTTTTAACGCCTAATGGACATACATTATGGCACATGTTAAGCAGCTACCTAATCTAATGTATACATCAGATATTTTTGCTTTGATCAACTATTGCCATAAATTTTATTCATTAGTAGATCATGTTTTTTTCTCAAAATTATTTCATAATTTTGTTTAGTTTATTTTGTATATCTTTGCCAACTAATGCTTTCAATTTTATTAGACGATCAATTTTGTAATGTTATTGATTTTTGTATATATTTTTATGACAAATGCTTCTTCATTTTGATTCTTTAGTTAATGGTTAGATGTCGATTTAATTTTTATTTCAATCAACGACTTAATTTCTTTTCTTAAGATCTTATGTGTACAGTTTTATTTAGCTTATTTCATGATATGATGCAATTAATTACTATATATAATTTCTACAACTAACACTTTAGATTTAATTCACACTAAGGGCTTTAAGCAACACCTGGGCTTCCATCCCCATTTTCCCTTTGACCAACCGTCCAAGGGTGTTTTTTCAATGTTTCTACCTGAGTCATCTTGAAAGTTGAGCATCAACAGAGGTGCCCTTGATAAATGTGCAATGCTAGCTACCTTGTCCAAGTCAATAGCCTCCAAGTAGAATGCTCCTTAGGGAACGATGCTAAGGAAGTTAGATCCATCTGCATGATAACCAACTCATCATAGAAGGACATGTATGGAGATGACGCTGTGAATTTTAGCTCCACCCCCAAATATTATGAATTTTAACTTTCAAACCATGGACACTAGGAGGTGCACCCTAGGGATATGTTCCAACCTTCCATGCCATAGAATATTACTTTAATATATGCTTGCCTCAACATGTCACTATGTGCCAAGAGAGAGGGCATTCTATGGAAAATTATAGTATGTCTTGCAATAATCATCATCCAAGTGTGAAAGGGGCCAAATGAGCTAGGGTGTGTTACATCATGAACTAATAGGTATAGTTAAAGCCCCAAAGAATACGACTAGCCCATCTGCAATCTAGAGGCTATGTCACATGGTTCGCTGATTTTGAACCTTGAGGTTCGAAATTGGACGAACCTAAAAAAATCAAATTTGTTGTGATTCGGTTATGAAATTCGCTAGATCAAAATTGAATTGTGGTTTGAAGGGCAAAACCTTTTTTAATTAATTTTTACCCTTTTTTGGCCACTTCACAGCTGTTTATTTCTCCGGTGACACAATCATGGTTGCTTCAAAGCTGTTTATTTCTCCAGTGACACAATTGTGGCCGCTTCAAACCTTTCTCATTCCTAAATAGTGGTCGGCTTCAAACCGGTTGGCGGCAAGCAAAACAGGGGAATCGGGGAATCCCGTCTATTTGATTGCCGTAATTTGCCTTTCATGTCTTTGGTTTAATTATTAAATACAACCATATTACTGTATTTGGGGGAGCCAAACAAAGGAGCCGTGAAGGTAGTTGGGGAAGCCAACAAGAGTAGTGAAGCTACTGTAATTTTTAATTTTTGTTTGATTTATCTTTAATTATAATTATAATCATTGAATATTGATAGGGTTACATGATTTTTGTTTCTCTTTAATTTTAATTATTGAATATAGGGTAGGTAAAAGCATAAGTTATAAGAAAACATATGTTATATACTATGTCACAAGGTTCGGGTTTGGGTTCGGGTTCGGCGTCCTTCAGGTTTGAATTTTCCGATGAGTTGGGGATGGGGTTCGACATAGGTTCGCCTATATACATTTTTCAAAAAAAATTATATATATATATATATTATAACATAAATATTTAAAGGTTCATTACTGTTTATTTTTAAAATTTTTATGTTATAATTCATAATATAGTAATAGTGTATATATATTATATATTATGAATTATAACATAAAAAAAATTAAAAATAAACAACAAGAATTTTAATAATAGTAAATTTAAAAATAAACAACGAATTATAATATATATATATATATATAATTAATGAACTATAACATAATTTTTAAAAAAATAAACAACAATGAACCTTAAAGATCAAAGTTCCATAGTGGAAAAAATCGGCATCGGCAAAAAATCGACGAGGGTCCAGAAAACATCTTCTCGGCAACGTCGACAAAAAACGGCAAACCGCGGCAAGCATTAAAAAATACAATTTTTATACTTTAATAGGGTCAAAATTTTCTTACCAAATTTTGCCAATTTTTGTAGATGTATGATTTTTTGAAAAATTGCGATTTTTTCGGGCCGAAAAATCGGTAGCTAGAAAAAATCACGATTTTTCGGCGATTTTTTCCACTATGGATCAAACAACAACTGACAGACTACCAGCGATGACTCATTGCTCACGGCTCGAGATGAATCGCTGAGGCCCGACGGTCAAGCCTCCAAAGGACACCATGAACGCCTCCAGATCCAATCAATCTCTTAATAGTCGACCAAAGGGTTGTGGCTAGCACACAGCTGCTAGAGCTTTGGATTAGTATCGCGACTTGCAGGGTGCTTGCAACTCGAGAGTTAGAGTGTGTATTCTCTGTCACCAGAGTGCGTTTTTTGGAAGACGTTCAACATTATCCGCCAAGGAGGTGAAACAACCTCACCATATACGATTAAACCCATGCCAAACTATGCTCGAACCATTCACATTAGGGTTTTTTTAAGAGGTTTGGTGAACCTGATGGCCGAACCGGTTCGCCTTCAGGTTCGACATGAGGTTCGGCCATCAGGTTCGCCGAACCTAAACGAATTTTTCAACCTTTTTTAGCTTTGCCGAATTCCGAACCTAGAGGTTTAGGTTCAACGAACCCTGTGACATAGGTTATATATATAATATATTAAATATACATATTATATCATCATCATCACTATGTTATAAAATACTTGTGTAAAAAATGTATATTTGTCGAACTTAATGCCAAACCTCATTTCGAATCTCATAAAAAAAATTACCGAATTTCAAGGTTGTCGAATTCAAATTCGAATCTGAACCATGTGACATAGCCTAAAGGTGTCACCCATTGTCACCTCGATAACCACATGTTTGCACTTTTTGTCGGTTCTTCACCATCTCGAGGGGAGATTCCTTAGGTAGGATTGCTAAGCTATAACAATGAGGGATCAAGGTGATTTGAAGAGTTAGCCATAACAAAACTTGAGGTCTTTCATTGTAGTAAAGGTGATGGGAGGACCATGAAGACTGGTGCCAATCCCTAGGGAAAAAATGGAGTCTCAACATAAATCCCGTCAAGGGCGTTGTTTGTATAGGGTTGACTTGAACCTTTGCAAAGCGAGACAAGTTCTTACACCAAAACTATACAAGCTTCATGCAAAATTTCACCAAGGAAGGGTGGCTCTTTGGCAGACATCTCCAACCTCTAACCCTAGCTTGTACATGTTATCACATACATTGTAGCTGGGCTACCATGATGCAACATACATATATTTTATCTTTTTCCAGAGCCATCCTTTTATATTTGGGATAAAACATGGATCATCATCATGAGCCATATCCAGAGCTTTACTTCAGTAGTAGATGCAGAGCACTCCCTCACCATGACTGATATTTCCAAATCCATTAAGATTACCTTGGTGGTGACATAGTCCATTTGAGCAGAGTAGCAGAGATGTCACACATTTGACAGGTTGTCACTTCAGGTAGAGAGACATGAGTATGGATGAGCAAGTATACAGGTATTACTTGGATGTGTTTTGTCTCTATTGGTTATTTTAGTAGCTATGACTTGACATTGATTAGCTTGTTGTGGTACTATCTTGTTTTGAGTGACTTATATTGTGAGTGACTGGGTAGTGTTTTATGTAAGGATTTTATGTATGCTCATCTTGAACAGACATAGGCCATGCTGATATGTTGGCACCATTTATCACTTTCTCCACCCATTTGTATCATCCATATGGACATTTACCCAATCTTGAATTTTGACTTGTGAGATTGAGGATACCTTTCTTCCCCACTTAAATTTATGATGACAGTCCCTGTTGTCGCCTAATTCGCACCTCGGGTAACGTGGCAGAAATCTTCAAGCCACTGGGTGTGACCTTGGGGGCAAGCTCGAGCCAAGTGCTGTCACCTGATACTCAACTCCTCTGTCTAGGCCAACTCCTAACGAAGCCAAGGGGGGTGGACCCTAATGAAAAGTAAAATCTAGGGTTTTTACTCTACGAGAGAAATAATTAATTCTAGGAGTTTTAATATGAAATGGATGAAATTAAAGATTACCAATTACTGCAAACAAGATTTAACCTTAGCAACACTTTAACTCAAATTATATACATAATATTTAATGACACATTGCGTGGTTCACTTATGCAAAAAAAACAGAATACACCAGTGCCAAAATGAAAAGAGTGCTTGCAAATGTGGGTTGCTAGTGTAGTCTCAGTGAAAGTATTGTAGTGTCTCGGTTGATAAATTTTAGATTATTAAATGAATAATTAAGGGTGTGGGTTAATTGTGGGTTTGGCCCAACAAGTCAAGTCCCTTCGAACTAAGTGCTAAAGCGGTAATACCAACTAACCAAGTGTTCAACGGGGCGAGGATGAACCTGCTTGGAGTAGCCCCCTGAGTCTGTAGTAGTTACCCTTTGCAACCTCTCGAGTTCTCGAGAAAATCACTTGTGTGGATTTTCCTATTAAATCTAGTAATTCGTATCCCTTTCTGATTGATCCGGTAGGATCTAAAAAGGCCAATTTTCAAAGTCATCATATTGCAACAAAAATAGTACCATGTCGAAGAGCTCGTCAAGTCGATTCCAACGGTGCAAACGGTGTGTCAAACGGACTCCGGATGCAAAAGATATTGCGTTTTGAAGTTTGGCCCCAACATGGAAAATTTTGGCTGAAGTGCCACGTGGCACTCCCTCAAGCTTCCATGTGGTAGTCAAAAAGTGCATTCTAATGACATGGCATGATGACATGGCATGATGACATGGCATGCTGATGTGGCATGATGATGTGGCATGGTGACATGGCATGATGAAGTGGCATGATGACTAGCATGCATGCATTTGTGCTTGAAATGAGTTTTAGGACATTCATGCATTTACTCATGAGAAATTGTAAAATGATTAATATTTGAAGTGAGTGGAAAAATTACTCACATATTACTCATTGGGGACCATAGATGAGCATACCTGCAAGAAGCTTTTGGGGACCAAAAGCCTTCCCAGTGGGGAGGAATGATCCGGGAGGATCTAAAAAGGCCAATTTTCAAAATTATCATATTGCAACAAAAATAGTACCATGTCGAAGAGCTTGTCAAGCCGATTCCAACGGTGCAAACGGACTCCAGATGCAAAAGATATTGCGTTTTGAAGTTTGGCCCCAATAGGGAAAATTTTGGCTGAAGTGCCACGTGGCACTCCCTCAAGCTGCCACGTGGTAGTCAAAAAGTGCATTCTAATGACATGGCATGATAATATGTCATGATGATGTGGCATGATG
>LPNX011214962.1:649222-678454 GCA_001517045.1 Pseudotsuga menziesii | reverse complement strand
GCACTTGTCATGCAAACATATTGTCGTCTATTGAGACTATCCTGCAGAAGATCGTGTGGCGTAGCTCGAGGTTCGTGGCTCGTAGAGTCAGTTGAAAGAATGCAATTTGCAACATTATGCAAGTCTTTGATCCGCTCGAGGTTCGATGACTTTCCGGGCTCGCCCCCGGGATCAGAGCATTCTGGGCTAGGAGAACCAGTTGGTGTTGGTTCCTGAGCATAGGTGAGTTGGGTTTTGAAGCCTTGACCTCTCTGGTCGGTTGCCCTCGATGTTTGGTCTTAATTGTGGATTTTCCCTCTAGTTGACAGAAGAGTTGTCAGCTAAAAATTGAAGCAATATGCTCTACCATCATTACATGCATTATGTGTTATATGCTCTATATTATGAAATGCAAGCCCATGAATAAAATTGCAAACTGTGTCTTTAGACACACCTGAAAAGGGCTAAGAAATGAAATGTGAAAGGCCTAAAAAGCAGTGGCTAAATAAATGCTAAATCTAAAGACTGTTGGCCATATTATCTGAAAATGTAATGATTAATTCTTCACGGAGCGTATGGGTTGAAATGTGTGATGGAGTAAGGGACAACTAATTCCAAGTATCTTCGAGGATCTCTTCATTACAGTTTCTTGTGTACTCAACGCAAGGGTCCTAGAAAATATCCTCACGGAGCTTGAGTCAAGCTTGGATGGGAGCTGTAGACATCTGCTAAAGTTGAATGGACACTTTTCAAATCAACTCATCCATTTGTGAAACACTTCCATTCCCTAATGTTCCCTGTTTATCATAAATGCAAGTGGATTCCTATTTCCCATGTCTAAAAGGTCACTATGTTAAAGTCAACAAATCTTCCCCTTATCTTTAGCCTTTGTTTCACACCTCACCCATCATAGCTAATTATCTAAGTCTGTAAGTGAGCATACTTAAGGGGCTTTATAGAAGATTGAATGGTTACTCTGATTTAAGTCTGATATTTATTTATGTTTTTGTACCACTGTCATGCTATTAATATTTTAAGTTTGGATGCTAACATAATCATGTGAGCTTCATTCATTCATGATGTACTTAGGATCATCCAGATTATTGCTCCACCTTTATTTTGGGTATTTTGACCAGGTCAACTCAGTTGATTAGGTCAAACATGGTTCCCAAGGCAGTGACTACAAAAATCAACATTGGCTATATTTGCTCCAGACATGCCCAACAGACATACTGCAATCTCAGTTTTCAGGATTTGGGCACAGTTTTGAGTATCAGTGATTATTATCACTTTATTATTGTTCTGGTCACATTTTTATGATGAGATGCTTTTGATGATGGTGATCCCTAGGAATTGTAGAGGATTAGAGGGTATGAGTAGTCACCAATACCATTCTACTATGTCTTCGAATCCAATTTTGTAGTCAGTTTATCATAGGATGCAACCGATAGAGAGTTATGAGCATTTTATTAGTTTCGGAGGCTGTACCAGTATAAAAATGGACCATGAAATTACATGAGGAAATCGATTTGGCTAGGATGGTCAAGGAAATGGATTGGGATTGTTTCATGATGATATATGATGGCTTTCGGGATCATTTTGCACCAGTTACACTCAGCGTGGGGGCCGAGATCATTTTATTTGTTTTCCTAGGGAGGATGTTCCTCATGGGGCGCCCCTCACCTTGGCATATGATGTATTCACTTGTTATATCTTATGATATGTTGTTAAGGTGGCTCCTAGGGTGATTTACGTCGCTAGGAGACCCCTTTTTATGTACCACAGGATTATATCCTATGGTTATGATGTATTACGCCTCACTTAGGCGTCCTTGGGAAAAAGTGCGCCCCCTTTGTATAGATCCATGTACTTGATTCCTGTAAAAGATAAAGATATAATCTCCACCGTTGATGATGATTTAATCTCAATCGTTGGATTGATTTGGTTAGAATGTGGAAACACTCTAGATCTATTTAAGAGATGTGATCCCCTCATTGTATCCCATCGAGAAATTTGCCACAATTGGCTCTTGATCAATAATAGAGAAAATATTTCGGGATCTCTTTACTTGTGTGGATGATTGAAGAATGTTCTTGGTGATTGATTGATGTTATCTCCTGCTTGTATTGGAAGATCTTGGTGAATATCTTTTGCACATTTTGGATTCATATTTTTACTTGTAGGGGAAGAGGGCCATTTGATAGTGGCGCATTGGTTGGGGAGACTCACTCTGTCTCTCTCTCAAATCGTGGTTTAACAGGGAGTGGTTTTATCTCGCAATCAATCATTTCTCTTATCTTTCATCTTCTTATTTGCATTCGATCTTTTTCTTACTGATCTCATTGTTTCTTACTTGGCTTGGCAGGAGAGAGGGCTCACTTGTGGGTTCCTGGGCGACTTGTTTAAAGAGGGATCTTCACCATTCTTTCATTTGATCTATGCGGGGATAGTCCTCATCACTTCGGAAAACTTCCTTAAAACATCAAGTTTTCTTGGTTAAGTTTCTCTCATTATTTTTCTATTTAATTGGGGTTGCATATTCTCTTTCATTAAAGCCCTAATTTGAAACCCTTAGTTTTAGGATCGCCTAGTTCTAGGTTGCGACTACATTTAAAATTAAAAACCCAAGTTGGAAATTATCTTAAAACCCTAGAGACCAAGTTTCGTTTAAATCTGACTACGTTTGCCGACCTAAAGCATGGGCCTCTCTTGGGGAAAATCGCCCTCCTTGGAGATTTGATCATTTGGCTTAAACCATGAGCTGGATATTGCTAGAGTCACTTTCAATCGTCATATCTAATACGTAGCAATTCATCCGAGTGCCTAATTTCTTCTAATTTCACCTTTTTGCCCTTAGATATGATTTTCATGCATAAAACCCTAGTGTAAATTGGGGCTTTTCACACATGCACTCTTTCTCTCTTAGTAATTGTTTAAATCTCTAATTAACTATTGAGGCTAAGAGATCCAATCAGGACACCTTGCATTATCCACCTAGATTACTCATTTCTTAGGCTATCTTGGTCATGTGGACGCCCCCTAGGCTTAGTTTTTATACCGAGTCTAAAGTGCCGGTAGCTTTGACTAGTGTGACAACTGGATATTTCAGAGGTCTTAGCTTCCATAGGTCCACAACTTTGGTTTCCTTCCCTCTACCATTCTGAATATGATTACTTTAAGGGGAAACTACAAGATTTGTGATAACAGTACCCTAGCCTATGCAAACTTGATTTGTAGCCTCTCCTAAGA
This sequence comes from Pseudotsuga menziesii, assembly GCA_001517045.1. Lineage (NCBI taxonomy): Eukaryota > Viridiplantae > Streptophyta > Pinopsida > Pinales > Pinaceae > Pseudotsuga > Pseudotsuga menziesii. Next base: position 675,226 of record LPNX011214962.1, on the reverse strand, counting down.
TAGCCAAACCGCAAGACAAGACACAAGGCTAAACCACAAAATAAACAAGATTATTCCAGGCTATCTTGGTCATGTGGACGCCCCCTAGGCTTAGTTTTTATACTGAGTCTAAAGTGCCGGTAGCTTTGACTAGTGTGACAACTGGATATTTCAGAGGTCTTAGCTTCCATAGGTCACAACTTTGGTTTCCTTCCCTCTACCATTCTGAATATGATTACTTTAAGGGGCAACTACAAGATATGTGATAACAGTACCCTAGCCTATGCAAACTTGATTTGTAGCCTCTCCTAAGATAGCCAAACCGCAAGACAAGACACAAGGCTAAATCACAAAATAAACAAGATTATTCCACTTGAACAAATTTACTCTTTAAGTGAATTACGTTAGAGATCTTACAATGATAAAAAGATGCATGTTACTTCAATATTCAGCCATCAAGAAACTCGAGAGAAGAAATCCTTGACACTTCAAAATGCTTCATTGAAAATATATGTCAATTAGGATCCAAAAGAGAGAGTTCTTAAAATCCAACCATGACTTCAAATGAGGAAGTAGCTCTCTTTATATAAGAGGATATAAAACTTCCTTTACAATAAAATATCATTATTTCCTTAGATCTAGCCTAGGGTGGGATAAAATAATACAAAAGCCCCACTTACTTCTAATAAAATTCTAACAAAGCAATAAAATAAAGAGGTCAAAGCCACGTTTAATATAAGAGATACATAAGGCCCCAAAATGAGGGGGCCCCTCCATCAAGCAAGGGAACAAATGAGAAGATGATGACATGTGGCTTCCAAAGGCCCCTTCAAGGTAGATTCTCCAACAAGAATATGGCCAAAAGCAATTGTTATCACATATATAGTAGCCGGGCTACCATATTCTATTTTTCAGATATCGTACATTTTTCAGCCAGATCTCTTACATATGAGATGCTGAGATGAGCAATTTTGTCGGATCATTATTTTATTCATGGACTATTGTACTCTCCCATGTCAGGACCGAGTCTCAGGACACTCAGATTTGAGGACTGATGTAGCCATTTAGTCATTTACAGAGCAGTTATTGATGCCCAGATTTATATCAATACTTTCTCAGTGGACAGATGATGGTTCAGATGGATTATATGCATGATTATGACTCAGCTTTTATTATATTGTGTTATGGTTATCATTGCTCTTATACTCATCTTTGTGACATGTATTAACATGTAGTGTCATGATCTGGCGGTCATAATTATATGGACTTGGATGTATTTTGTATTATGTATTGATGTCCCTACTTAGACTTGGAAGTTCCTGATCTATACTCATTGGTTTTACCCTCTTTAGGGAGAATAGAGGTAGTCATTCCCACCATTGTTTTGGCTTGCTAGTGTTGGCTTCATCATTCACTGTCTCCACCCATCCATTACCTTCCAGTTTTGTTTTAACCCGACTTACTACTTGACTTGTGGCATGGAGGACCTTTCCTTGCTAGAACATTTGTTGGACAAGCCTCCCTATTTATATTATGTCTCGGCTCTGAGTTGGTGACAGAACTTGCCTTTGGTGAGTTGGATTGTATGCCTAAATCATTCTGGTCGGTTGTCTCGATGTTTGGCACTGTGCAGAACTCCCCCTGGTCACTTGAGATGTTGTTGGCTAAAACTGAAAGCTCATGTACTACTTGTATTGGAAAATGTTATATATGCACCCATGGAAAATCAAAATGCTAAACTGTGTTTCTTAACATATGTGAAAAAAGAGCAAGAGCAATGAAATGCTAAAATACCCCTTGAAGGGTATAAGAAAAGGCCCCAAAAGCAATGGTTAAATATATGCTATATCCAAATATTGCTGACCTTATAAATTTGAATATGTTCCGGATGAAAGTTGCAATTAGTTGTGCTTTTAAGCACTGGTGAAGTCCCAAAGGGTCATACAGGCCAAAAAGGCCATGGAAATAAAATTGATGGTCCTAATGAACTTGGATCAAACTTGATGTAGACATGATGCCTTAGTTGAATAAGCACTCTCTAAACAACTCAACCACTTGTGAGGCACTGCCATTGCTTGTGTTGTTGTTTGTTGACATGTGGTTATAGTGAGTATTCCCCTTCCATATCCAAAGTGTCATGATGTTAAGTAGGAAGTCATCCTTTGCCCTAGCCTTGTCAGCTTCAGCCTTCACCCTTCACTAGCAAATTGACTACAACTATGAAGTGAGTATAGTCCTGAAAGTCTAGTCTGAGTAAGAATAAATAAAGCTCTATATATGTATTTGGTTGATGTACCGCTAGTGAAATGACTGCTACTTGTTGTGATTGTTGCTTAAATGATTTGTAGAGCATGTCTTAGCCTTCAAACACTTGTAGCAGATGGATGATAGTCTGAATTATATTATTGGTATATGGTCATTTATAGATGATTATATTGTTTATTGCATATGGTTGATGATCAGGTAGAGAGACCTGGAAGGGGTATGAGTATACACCCTGGATGGATTTGGACTCTCTGATTCTAATGAGATAGTTTATTTTCAGTTCCGGGCACTTGCAGAGATGGTCAGGCTCATTTTACTCTTTTGATGCAGTTTTGCTTCACAGGATGATGTGTCTGAGCAGGGAGATGTTTTTATTGGATTTCCTAGGGCGCTGTATGGGGCATAGGGAGTGAAACCACTTGATTGTGCCATAGTACCCCCATCTTGGAAAGCCTGGTGGGTTTAGTTGGACAACGCAAGCACCCTAGGAGGCTGTTTTGGTAGGTTCACATTTCCCGAGGCCGATTAAAAAATGATTAAATGGCTATTGAAGAAATCGATTTGGGCTACTGAGGCAAGGAAATGACATGGGATGAGTCATGATGATGAGAGTGATGTCCTCCGCACCTTTTCCAGCAGTTGCAGCACTTGATTGGGCCCACACCTATTTTTTGGGCATTTTTATATTATTTTCTGGAGCTTTTGGGAGGCTCATGATTTCCTCAAGGAGGCACAAAGTCAAAAATTTAAAATATTATTTATTTTATTGTGCCATGGGGCACTCAGAGGGAGTTAGTTAACACTCCATGGACCCACCATGTGCTTGATTTATTTCTTGTCGAGTGGGGTACCCTCTTTATGGGTGATCTAGTCTACTTTGGTACTTTATGGTTATATTGATCCATGTATTGTATGTTGAGCTCATCTCAACTATTGATTAGAACATTTTATCATTTAATCTTAGCCACTCGTTTTGAAAGTGGTTAGGATTTTGGTTCTCTCATTTCTTTTTAAAGGAGAGAGCTTCTCATTTGTAGAGGGTCTTTGGGTTTTGGATCTGATTAATAGAAAGATTTTTTTGTGGATATTTTCTGGATCTGCTTTGCATCTGATGTTCTTCGATGGTGATTGGAAAATCTCTTGCTTCCTAGCATTCGGAATATTTTGTGAGATCTATACCTTTTTTTTGGGATCTTTGTCTTGTCTACAGGAGGGCGTTTTCAGCTAGAGTGTTTTTGTAAGGGGACCTCAACTCGCTCGGATTGTTTTCGTCTTGTATCAAGGGGTTTTCATTAGCTTCATTGTGATCTATGATTACATCTTGTTACTTTTTTGTAGATCTAGCCTTTTTTTTCATGGTACAACAAATCTGATACTGTTGAAGTTTGCTTGTGTAGGATAGGGGGCACATTGGTCACTTGAAGCACAACGTTGGTCCTAGAACTCACTGATATCTTCCAGAATTGATCGGGATGGCGGGGATCATCATCATCAAGGCATCTACAAGCATTTTCAGGTAAGATCTAACAGGTAAGCCTCTTCTCTTTCAGTTCTCAATCCATTGTACTTGCTTTTCTTCAATTTTTCTGAAAAACTCCTAAATAACAAAAGTCCAAAAAAATACTTAATCGGGGAACCGCTTGATCTTTGAACAAACCATTTCTGGGTTTTGTAGATTGGGCATCCCTCTCACTGAATCATCCTCAACGCTGTCCAAATTGTGACTGGTTTTCCCTAGATCTGACTTTCTGACTGCTTAAACCCCAACGTCCCCATTGAAATTTTGACTTTTTCCAGAGTTGACTTTTTCTGGAAAATAATCACATGGGTTTGTAGACCAGGTCTCCCTCATTCCAGAACACCCCCAACACTGAGCTAGTTCCTGCCAGGTAGCCCTAGATCTGAAAAACCGACTTTCAGCATCCTAGCTTCCTTGATCAGATTTTGATTTTTCTAGATCTAATTTTTCTTGAAATTTTCTGACTTGGGTTTGTAGATCGGGCCATCCTAATCTCATCTCCACTCCAACGTTGAGCTGATAGTCTCCTGGTTGGACTTGATTTGCAGATCTGCCTCTCAAAACCCTAGCGCTAGCCCTCCTTCTGCTGGTTTTCTTGTAACCTGAATCTTCCGGGCCAAATACTTTTCTGGGTCCATAGATTAGGGCATATCCCAGGTGGGTTCACTTAAACGCTGTGTTGATACTGACTCCATTACCCAAGGTTGAACATGCACTGATCTCTAAGCATAGCGCTAGCCCTATTTTGACCTCTTTCCCTCGAAAGTTGACCGCTCCTTGATGACTCAGGTAACCTGACATTTTCATATCTCTCATTGAGTCTATCTCTTCGGTACTAGACAATCCCAACTTTATCCTTACTCACCCTGTCTCAGTTATGTTTCCCAAGACAATGGTTATCTTCATCAGTTGCTAGTTCCTCAACCCTAGATCTAGTATCACCATTATAGGTCACTTTGGATCAACCCTCATATCACTGAAACCCTCATCCAAAGCCCAAGTCCACTTAGTATCATCATCCATAGATCTAGAGTTTCTAATTACCTTACACCTTACGTACCTCAAGCCATACTTGATCTGATCTGGTGTGTAGGTTTGATGTCTCCTGTTGGGAGTAGATCTGCGTCTTCCCCGTTGTTGTCTTGGACTTAGATAACATAAAGCGAAGACTGCCTTGATTGGCGTGACAACCATCCATTTGGGAGTCTAGACAGTCTTGGTTCCACCTCCTCAGTTGCTTGCCCCTCTACCATCCATCTTGGATCCACCTCACACAAGCAACTACAAGGTTGGCGATAACATTTTGGCGCCGTTGCCGGGGAGGTAGAGGCCTACCTTGGTTCAACATACCTCACCTTTCCCTACGACATATCTTTTATTGGTACTTGTGTGGTTCACCTGGCGACTCCACCCTGCGACTCCACTGAGGACCATACCCAACGTATTAATCTTAAGTTCCTAGAACGTCCTATAAACCCGGAAGGAATCCCTATAACTTACGTAAGGAAAAATAAACAAGTATCAGGCCCCACTGTCTTCTCAAGTCATCCTTTGGGATCCCTTTCAGCCTCATCTAGCCCAATGGCCGGAACAAACACTAGTGGAAATCAAAATGCTCCTCCTCCACAAAACCCTAGGATTTTTGGAAGGAAGGCCAAGGCATCTCCTTTAGATTTCTCCTCGATTCAAGGGGCCTCGCATGACATGCCTGATAAATATTTCGAAAAGGTTCCTAATTTTGATGGAGTGTCAGCTACCTCCATTGAAGACCACATTGATAAAGTCTGGGACCATATGGAAGCATATGGAGCTGTTGATGAAGATGTTTTCATGAGAGGCCTTCTGCATTCTCTAGAAGGAGATGTGCGGAAGTGGTTTGATAGATTACTTGCTTCATCTATCAACGGATATAACAACTTCGTCACAAAGCTTAACAACGATTGGTCTCACAAGTTGGATGGGAAATTCCTCTTACATCAACTGTTTGACATAAAGAAGAGGGAAAATGAAACAGTCCATGAGTTTAACCTGAGATTTGACAAGACTGTAGGAAATATCCCAGATGAAATTAGACCTAAGGACCAAGCAATTGTTATTCATTATCTGAATGCTTTTGACAGTTGGTTGGGTTTCAACTTGAAGGATAAGAAACCAAATGACTTAAAGACTACCCAATTCAATGCAAAGATGGCTAAGCAGCATGCGGGATCTATGGGTAAGCAAAATTTCTTTGATCATTATGCCCCATCCACTTCTAGATACTATAAGCTTCATACTATCATAGAAATGGACAACAACACTCCTTTCCCTACGACATATCTTTTATTGGTGAATTACTTGTGTGGTTCACTTGGCAACTCCACCCTGCGACTCCACTGAGGGCCGTACCCAACGTATTAATCTTAAGTTCCTAGAACGTCCTATAAACCTGGAAGGAATCCCTATAACTTACGTAAGGAAAAATAAACAAGTATCAGGCTCCATTGTCTTCTCAAGTCATCCTTTGGGATCCCTTTCAGCCTCATCTAGCCCAATGGCTAGAACAAACACTAGTGGAAATCAAAATGCTCCTCCTCCACAAAATGCTAGGATTTTTGGAAGGAAGGCCAAGGCATCTCCTTTAGATTTCTCCTTGATTCAAGGGTCCCCGCATGATATGCCTGATAAATATTTCGAAAAGGTTCCTAAGTTTGATGGAGTGTCAGCTACCTCCATTGAAGACCACATTGACAAAGTCTGGGATCATATGGAAGCATATGGAGCTGTTGATGAAGATGTTTTCATGAGAGGTCTTCTGCATTCTCTGGAAGGAGATGTGCGGAAGTGGTTTGATAGATTACCTGCTTCATCTATCAACGGATATGACAACTTTGTCACAAAGCTTAACAATGATTGGTCTTGTTGTTCGCCGATTGCACACCAGCAGCAGAAATCTAATGAAAGCTGTCTCCTCACTTGAGAAAGTGGGAGAGGTGTGACCTTGGGGGCAAGCACAGAGCTAGGTATTGTCACCTACTCCTAGCTCCTCCGTTTAGGCTAACTCCTAACGAAGCCAAGGGGGGTAGTCCCTACAAAAGAGTTTTCTAAGGCTCTTAAGGTTGTTAAAGCGTTTTACTTAGTCGCGGATGCGGATGGATGTTACTTACGAGTTTGTTATGATTAGAAGTGTGTGTTTATTATGAGTTCGACACATAAAGCAATCCATGTTGCTAACAAGAGATTAAATGATAAGAAATAGTTCAAGACTTCATAAATGTGCATTCACAGATAGAAATTAAAGAGGCCACAGACAATTGATTCCAATATAACAGTTATGTGGATTAAAACAGACCAGTGCCTTATGGAGTCAAAATACTGAAAATGCGTAAAGAAATTAAAAGCAAGTCTTGAAATAAAACTATTGAATATTAGGTCGTGCAAGTGTTCTTTGTATATTTTAAAAGATTTTAATGGTGATCTTACTTAAGGTGTCTGGAAATCCTAACCAGAAATGTCTTTAGTGGCTCCGTTCGAAGACATGACGGACTTGTCTGGGATCACAGCTAGGTGTTCAATAACTTAACCAACTGTGCCTAGATTGGGTTGCCCGGCGCCCACACTTGGAATTTGCCCACTTGCTTGAGTATTTAATCGAGACAACGCTGGTGCGTTGGTTATGGAGTAAAAAAATTTAATTATGTTTTTCTTGTGCGAACTTAACAAGTCCGTTCACCATTCTGAGTACGAGCCCAACTCGAAAGTTGGCAGAGCATACTAGGTGAAGGATGATCAACGAAGTTAATTAATTAGAGGGGTGTATGTGTTGAAAGTTTTATTAAGTTAATTAATTAAACTCTCCGACAGAGAACGCTCTTGACCTTGTCTTATGACGAAGGTTCAAGAGTCTTATCTAGTCTAGATGCCTAATGCAAGGATGATGCAATACTAATGATGCTCTCGGATAGAGAGTACTCTTGACTTGTGTTTCTGCAAGTTCAAGAGTCTTACTTAATCTATTAATTGGTTTAAACAATATGATGCACAAAAATTAAGATGAAGATGGTTGATTAAACTCTCCGACAGAGACCACTCTTGATCCACCTTATGGTGAGATTCAAGAGATTTGTGAATGTTAGGCAGTTGATTTACCTATATAAAAGATACACAATTAAGAGATGAAGTAATCAACTTAGTCAAATAAATTAAATATGATAGACTAACAATTAGTATTCTAAGAAAAATATGCAAACATTATGAGAACAAACACATCTAACCTAAGTATACAAAAAAATGAACACAACACAAGCCTCCCCAAATGGGGGAGGATGAGAGTGGGGACTTAAAAACCCCACTCAAACAAAAGATATTTTATTAAAATTATACAACCTACCTTTAGGAATTTAATCCTTGAAAGGACTTTCGAAGGAAAGCATACAATTCTATTATTATTGAACCTTACGTAAAAAGAAGAGTGATTTACTTTTACTTGAAGCTTTTATTGAAACTTGCAAAAAAGGGAAAAAAAGATGTTGAATGAGAGCAAAAGAACAAGGCAAAAGAAGGCTGAAATAAAAGGAAGAGGAGGGGAAAAAGGAGGGAAGACAAAGAGGAAGTCAAAAACAAAAGAAGGGAGGAATAGGGCAGCGAACTAGATGGCCAAAGAAATACAATGAATGATGAAAACGGGGCAGCGAAAGAGAAGGAAGATGGCTGTCATAAAAAGTGAAAAAACAGGGCAGAGAACAAAAAGGGGAAGAAAAGGCACAAAACAAGGTGAAAGGAGGCAAAAAAACTAGGGCAAAAAGAGGCAAAAAAGGGGCACAAACTAGGGCACAAAAGGGCTGTCCAAAGTGAAGAAAAGGGGTGGTAAACTAAGGCAAAAACGGGGCAGCGAAGAAGAAAGAGTAGAGGCAAGGCAAACAAGGCAATGGGAGGAAGCCTAAAGGTTGGAAAAATTAAACTAGCGCTTCCTAAGTGACCGGTAACCAAAAGAGCATTAAATTTATGGATGGAACCCAAGCGAGAGAGTTAGACTCCCAGCTTTCTTTTTGTATTTTAAAGAAGAAGATCCCTGTAGGTCCTGCAATGAAGTGTTAGACTCAAAAGGTTGCTTGAAGCCTGGGATAGAAGCAGCTGAGCTCACACCCTTCTTCAACCTGTGAAGCCTGATAACACACTACAACTTAACACAAACGTGAGATCAAAATAACATGCTAGTATGTTAAGAAAATTGAATCATGATCAACATTACGTATATACTGATTACTCATGTCCATCAAGATACTAATCTTCTTCGCATAAACAATTAAATTGAAACTACAAATGATTGTTCTACTGTGCCAACAATGGTCTTCTTGAGCTGACAAAAAACAATTGATCTCATACAAGCATTAAAGAAATAGGGGTTAGAGACAATATCACCTCAACCATTTAGAAAGCTACCACATCCAAGAGCTCATAGATCTTCAAAGTCGAATATTTATTAACAATTCAAAGCAAATGCTTGATACAATTTTCTCAGAGTAACTCTGCTACAAAAGTCCATCCTAATAGAGCTGAAGGAGCCTCTATTTATACAATAAGAGAGTGCTAAAACCCAAAAACCAAATCACATAACTTGACCGGCTTGGTCACATAACTGAGAGCCCATACCTAAAATGAAAAGCTGGGAGTGAGGGGAGGTCTCCACCTAAGCAAGGCACCCCCACTCCAACCCTAGCCACTGCAAAAAACCCTAAACTGAGACCACACGTGTGGAAGGCGCCCCCAGGCTGAGGAGGGCCGTGAATGGGTGAAGTAGGCGTTTGGATGTAGGTAAACCACCTTTTAGGTATGGATGAAGCCCCTGCTAGGTTTGGGAAGGCCACTGATGGTGCAAACTTCAGTCTTTACCTCGATCAAATCATCGGACTAATGAGTGCTCTCCATCTCATTTTTTAGCTGGAGATGACAAATCTGCTAACTGAATATAAATTAATTGCTCACTGAATGCTGACTGAAGCTGAGTTATGATAAATTCAATCATCATAAATGCCCAATGAGATGTCATTTAGCCTTTTATTTCGCTGAATTTGGATTAATTTGGAGAGTTTTAATTTTCTCCAAAATAATCATTTTTTAATAAATTTTTTTTTTTTTTCCTCGAAAATGACTTTTCGAGAAAAATGGCGTTATGTGTCCTATTGATGATCTGAAAGTTGGATCTGACTGGCTGGCTGGTCAAGAATGATTTTTGGCTTAAGGTTAGAGCATTCAATCACTGAATTCGGGGTCTGGATGACCAATTTATTACAAACGGGTTTTTTCCATTTAATTTATGGAAAAAATAATTAAAAAACTTGGGGAAAATTAAAAATTAAAATTTTAAAATTTTTTTCTTTTTCCCCGTTCGAAAAAGATTTTTTCAAATTTTTTTAAAAAGTTCTGATGACTTAGGACAAGACCATGCTCTACTTAAATAATGCCTAGTAGGTTTATAACACTCAGTTGGGCTCTAATAACCCCCCCAGGCCCAGAATTCAACATTGGGCATTCCAGCTTTGGAGGAAGCGGGAGAAAACCTCGTCAATTATACTCGGCTATAGGCAAAGCATAATTGTCAAAGGCAAAAAACTCCCTGGAATACCTTATTCGAGATTCTACGTCTCAGGAGATCGAACCACTCAAAAATACCCTACTAGCACATTTTATTACAAACCCCGCAGGGCCATGGTCAAAATTATTCAAATAAAAAATTGGCTAACCAATATTGGCTAGACATGAAGACGGATCAACCGATACATTGGAATCAGACATTGAACATGTCTGTCAACCGGCGGCTCCTCAGGTAACCCAACTATGGTACAAAAAGTTGGTAACAGGTCTCACAAGTTGGATGGGAAATTCCTCTTACATCAACTGTTTGACATAAAGAAGAGGGAGAATGAAACAGTCCATGAGTTTAACCTGAGATTTGACAAGGCTGTAGGAAATATCCCAGATGAAATTAGACCTAAGGACCAAGCAATTGTTATTCATTGTCTGAATGCTTTTGACGGTTGGTTGGGTTTCAACTTGAAGGATAAGAATCCAAATGACTTAAAGACTGCCCAATTCAATGCAAAGATGGCTGAGCAGCATGTGGGATCTATGGGTAAGCAAAACTTCTTTGATCATTATGCCCCATCCACTTCTAGAGACTAAGCTTCATACTATCATAGAAATGGACAGCAACACTCCTGCTACTGAATCAAAGTTTGAAACAACAGGGCCTACTAAAAACTCTACCATAATCAATGTGAAGAAACCATTGCTGCAATATGTCAACAAAATCACCCAGAATAAGAGAAAAAGTAGTGGCGGTTTAGAGGAATGGCAGTGCAAACTCTGTAATCACACATTTAAGGGCAGCTGCACCAGAGTTTACCATCATCTTTTGGCCATTCCAGGGAATGGAGTAAAGGGCTGCTCCTGCCCATTGGAAAAAAGAGTTGAAATTACCAAACTTCACATGGCTGCCACAGGGGGCACTGTAGAGGTAGAGGAAGAAAGTTCTGTTTTTAAAAAACCTAGACTTTCAGGATTAAAAGAAGTCAATGACAAAAGTGTAGTTGATCCACCTGAGGGTTGCATTGTATCTATTTCAACTTCAAATAGAAAAGCTAAATGAAGTGCTATTGTGAGGGAAATGTTCAATGTACAACGCAAGAATGAGGCAAAGGATGCCATTGCTGAATTCTTCTTTGCTAATGGAATATCTCTTAATGCCACCCGTTCCCCTCAATACAAAGAGATGACGGTGAAGATTTGTGCTGCTAGCCCATCATTTCAACCCCCTGGTTACAATAAAATAAGGACAACATTGTTAGATAGGGGGGTCTCAAAGATGCAAGGGGTGATGGAAGTCCTTCGGAAATCATGGGTTGATTACGGGCATTAAATTGTCATGGATGGTTGGACAAGTATTCACCAAAGGCCTTTGTTGAATATCATTGTCACCTCTCCAAGTGGTCCATATTTCTTGAAGGCAATTGATTGTTCTGGAAAGATGAAGGATGCTGCCTTTCAGTATGAGGTATTAAAAGATGCAATTGAGGAGATTGGTTTGACAAATGTAGTTCAAGTTATCACAGATGCTTCACCAGTTTGTAGGTCTACAGGGTTGATGATTCAAAGAAGATACAAGCATCTATTTTGGATTCCTTGTTGTGTGCATGCTTTAAATAATGCACTCAAAGATATTGGTAAAATTTCTTGGATCAATTGCATTATTTTGGATGCAAGAGATGCACAAATGTTCATTTGCAACCACCATGCCCCTCTAGCTATTTACATGATTTATGCAAATAAGGAGTTCTTGAAACCATCAGATACAAGGTATGCCACCTACTTTATTCTTCTTAACCGTATGCTAGAGGTGCAACAGGCCCTAAAGTCCACTGTTATTAGCTTTGGGTGGACTGCATGGGGGGAATCCAAAACAAATTAAAGAAAGAAGGTAAGACAAATGTTGTTGAATGATGATTGGTGGGTTGATGTGAGATATATTGTCTCTTTCACCTCTCCAATAGTGGAGTTAATTAGGTATGCAGATTCAGATTCCCCTTGCCTTGGGGAAATATATGAATCAATTGACAGCATGATTGGAAAGATCAAGTCCATCATTCGTGAGAGGGACCCCTCTTTGGAGTTATTTAATGAACTCCAAAAGTTGATAGAAAAAAGGTGGAACAAGATGAACACACCTCTTCATATGGCCGCTTATGCACTTAATCCAAAGTGGTATGTGGAGAGGGAAGGAAGAGTTGCACCAATAGATGACCTTGAGGTGAAACAAGGTTTTATTGACGCCATAGAAAAGATCTATACACAATAGCAAGCAACCATAATTCGAGAGCAATTTCTTGATTTTGCATTTATTATTGGCCCCACTTTCTCCAAAGTTGCAAAAGCTGATTTGCTTGGTATGGCATAAAGAAGTCCTAGTGGATGGTGGAGGATGTATGGGGACAACACTTCAGATATCCGTACTCTTGCTATGTGTTTATTACCTCAGGTTGCTAGTTCCTCAGATGCAGAAAGAAACTGGTCTACATTTAGTTTTATCCACTCTATTAAGAGGAACATGCTTACTTCTAAGAGAGCAGAAAAACTAGTTTATGTGCATAGTAGTCTTCGCTTCTTACAAGGAAGACACCCGAGTATTTACAGGGACTAGCAACACAATGGGATGTAGATCCTGAGGATGCTTCACAAATTGATGATGATGATGATGATGGGCCATCCCTCCCAACGGGATTGGTTAATGTGCCATTAAAAGACATGGAGTTGCAGTTGCAGGGCATTGATGATGATCAGAATGAAGGAAGTGAGGCTCAGGCATTTTTGGATAGTCTTCATGAAGAGGATCAAAATTTATGAGTAGCTTCAACCTTCATGCTACTATGGGCATTGATTCAGAGACTTCTTTTTTGTTGCCTTGAGGCATTTTGGCGTTTTGCCATTTTGCATATGACACTACTACTAGTGACTATGTTTTATTTTGGGCATTTTTGCCATTTTGAACTATCATTTATGCTTAGATAGACTCTTCCTTTTGCATATGAATTTCAAGTTTTAAACTTTAAAGACTAAAATATTTATGTGATTACATGTGTAGATTTTAGTCTTTTGTGTTTCATGAATGATTCATAACTCTTCACTTTTAAATTGAAATTGAAATTTTATGTTTTTGAATTTTTCAGTGTTTTATAAAGTTTACATGGCAGATATTTTAATTTTATGCTGCAATCATGTTCTGATTTTTCATTTTTATGACTCATTTATCTCAATCAAAGGTTGCAAACATGTATGTTTTGATGTTTCAATGTTTCATTGTTTTATGATAAAAATTCATGGAAGCTATTTTAATATTCTGCTACAAAGATTTTTTATTTTATGATTTATCTCAATGTAAATACTTTTTATTTTTAATTATATCTTATAGTATATATATATTATTTTTAAATTTTATATTATATAATTTCCGTCCCCAACCTGCCGTCCCCTGAAAAATTGGGGGTGCGCTCTATCCGTCCAGGAAACTCGGCCCCGCGTCCCCTGCATCCCCCCGTCCTCAAGACCATAAGTTTCAACTTAACGCTCCATTAGTCACTGCATTAACGTTGGTCCTCGAGAATCATCAAATCCCATGTGTAGTGACAACATGATAAAATAGTGTACAGTAAATATCAGCAGTAAAGAATCATAACCAATATTTGAATCAGTCTTATACTTGGATTTGATCTTGTCACCGAAGGGACAAGTCAACTAGGCAAACAATTTACGTACCTTGAGAGAGAGGGGGTTTAAAGCACACAAAACCAGACTTAGAACCTGTTGTCCGCCGAATGCACACCAGCAGTAGAAATCTAATAAAAGTTGTCTCCTCACTTGAGAAAGTGGGAGAGGTGTGGCCTTGGGGGCAAGCACAGAGTCAGGTACTGTCACCTCCTGCTAGCTCCTCTGTTTAGGCTAACTCGTAACGAAGCCAAGGGGGGTAGTCCCTAACAAAGAGTTTCTATGGCTCAATGTTTTAAATGTTTTTTGGTGGTTGCGAATGCAAATGGGTGTTGTTTAGGAGTTTTCTGATGGGAAGATCACAGTTTTAACTTTAAAAAATTACAAAGATATGCTTGCGATGTTTAAATGAAACACCACTGATTGAATTAAACAAAAGCATCCATAATGATAAGATATTGAACAAGACACTTGAGATATGAAAATACAATAATAAGTTAATAACAGACCAGTGTCTTATCCAATGGGCATGGAGTCAAAAATTGTAGTGCTGGGATGCTTGATAGAAGAGTTCAGTGTTTGTGCGATCGTTTGCAAATACTCTTTGTAAATTTTATCAAGTTTTAGTGATCTTTGATTATTATGGATGAGAGAACAAAGTATCAAAGTCTAACCGAAAAAGTATTCTAAGTTGTTTCTTTCGAGACCTGTCGGCCCGTCCAGTATCCCGGGCTAGGTGTTCGGAGAATTTAACCAGCAAGTCGGGAAGCTTATAGACAACGGGGGGTTCCGGCGCCCTTACTAAGAACAGCTCGAATGCTTTTGACAACGCCGGTGCGTTGGTTGTGGGGTGAAAATTTTATTATTGTTATCACTTGTCCAATTAACAATTCCAACTACTGTTCTGAGTACGAGCCCAACCCTAAGGGTCGACAGAGCATACTAAGTGGAGGAAGCCAAAGATATAAATTTATTATGGGGGAATGTGAGTTTGAAAGTATTTTATTATTATGAGCACACAGTTCAAATCTCTGACAGAGAGTGCTCTTGACTTCGTCTTATGACAGAAGTTCAAGAGACTTTAACCAATCTATATGCTTGATGCAAGGATAATGCAGTGGGAATGCTCTCCGATAGAGAGTGCTCTTGATTTGGGTTATTGCAAGTTCAAGAGACTTTGGTTCTTTTTATAAAACAATCAGCTTGTAAATTGAAACCACGTGATAGCTCAACAAATTGTAAAACAACGAAACAATGACATAGCAAAATGATAAACTACTTGCAAATGAAATAAATGAGAAACTAGTGTTCTACAACAACAAGAAACTAATCTAGCAAGGAGAAGTCAAAAATTGACTTCAAGACACACTGTCCCCGAAATTTCCAGCTAGCTGGTCATATGCAGGAAGACAATGGGGAAAGAGAGGTAGCACGCAATGTCAATGCGGCACTTGGGATGAAATCCCAAGGTACTTCTCAGGTCAAGGCAGAAACATTAAAAGCTCTAAGTACAGAATTAAACTACTCTAAGCATGCAAAGTAAATCTAAGCTAAGAGCACAAGACACTCTTCCCCAAATGGGGAAAGAGCAACCAAAAGATGGGAGGCCTTATCCCACTTTGCCCTTTTTATTAAGAGAGTACGATATTTAGGATTTTCAACCTTAGAGAAAGAAAAAGAACTTGGAAAGACAAATGGAACAAGCCTTAATGGCTGTTTACAAAATGAGAGTGATTTGAAAAATTTGGTCTTCTTTAGTTCAAATCTCAAGTATTTGGATCTTCTTGGTTTTGGTACTTAGTTTCTACTCTTCTCTTTGGTTTATTTTTTGTTCTTCTTTGGTTCAATTTTCAAGTCCTTCTCTTAGTATTGTTTCTCCTCACACCTGTACACAACACAAATCAACTCAAAGCACCCATCAGCTGTTAACTAAATCAAATCAAATATAAACTACTTCTAAGAAAGACATCTACAAAAAATAAAACTAAGTGCAAGATCTAATCTATGATATGAAAATTAAACAAACTAAGCTTAACAAGTAAAGATCTAACTACTCTACTCTAAACACTAGATATAGAAGAAACCAAGCCTAAACTAAGCAAAAAAGAAGGAGAAACAACGGAAGAGGAGATAGAAGAGATAAAAGGCGAAAGCAAGGGAAGGTGGAGAGGCTAGCAAGAGCAAATGAGAGCTAGAAAATGAAAGTCGAGAGTAAGAAGGAAGGGGCTAGCAAGCAAGAAATCGAGAAGATCAAGGAGCAAATAAGAAAATTGGAAGAGGGAAGTTCGTAGATCCAGGTAACCAAAAGTGTTTTTTGAAACTTTGTTGATGGAGGGAAGGAGAAGCTCTGATTGCTATGTCTCTTTCTTGGATTGGGAAGCGCTTAGAAAGACCTGCAAGATGAAGAAGTTAGATGGAAAAAACCATTGGTTCATGAAGAAGAGCTTGATCTCAAGCTTGTTCTTCACCCTTAATGATCCCTGCAAAACCCTTACAAACAATATCAAATCCGAACAAGATATTCATAAACTAGATTGTTAGCCCTTCTAGAGTATATAATGAAGAATGATTTAATAATTGAAAAAGCAAGGTGAGAGAGATATCACCATTAGAGGAAATTTGAGGTCTAAAATGGGCCTCCTAAGGGAAATAATAAAATAATAGTTAAAATAATAAAATAATAGTTATTAATTTTGGAGGAAGAATGAAAAAAACTACTTTTTGTGTTCGTATTTTTGATATATCTCCTTGTGTTTTTACTCAAATTCAGAGCGAGAGATCTCGTTGGATGCAGAATTTAATTCCGCATCCAACGAGTACCCACATTGCATACTTTTGACGGACCCCGCTACCCCAAAAACAAGAAATACCTGAAAAAACGTGATGAGCTACCCCAAAAACAAGAAATACCTGAAAAAACGTGATGATGACATCATCATGTTTTTTCAGGTATTTCTTGTTTTTGGGTGTCATCATCACGTTTTTTCAGGTATTTCTTGTTTTTGGGGTAGCTCATCACGTTTTTTCAGGTATTTCTTGACATCATCACGTTTTTTCAGGTATTTCTTGTTTTTGGGGTAGCTCATCACGTTTTTTTCAGGTATTTCTTGTTTTTGGGGTAGCGGGGTCCGTCAAAAGTATGTAGTGTGGGTACTCGTTGGATGCGGAATTTAATTCCACATCCAACGAGCTCTCCCGCTTGAAATTTGAGTAAAAACACAGGGAGCTATGTCGAAATTACGAACAAAAAAAGTAGTTTTCTTTTATGACAAATATGTCAATGCAACCATTATGGTTGACTCATTTTATTGAAATTCTATTGGTTCTTGAATTCCAACTTAAAAAATTTATTGTTGGCACGTTTTCTTATAAGGCCCATTTTAGACCCCAAATTTCCTCTAATGCAAAGACAATGTGAATCCACAACTCCAATAACTCATGCATGGACCTCCAAAGTCACAACTTTATTCCAACTTCAAACAAATATTACAATAATTTTGGCAGAGTGTTCATGCCCAAAATCTCCATCCATAGAGAGCTCCAAGAGCCTCTATTTATACAAAACAACACAACCTAAAACCTAAAACAAACTCGGCATTGAAAAGAGCCAATAACATAGTAAACAGATCCGATTTCCCAATCAACTCCATGCTTGGAGAGCACACTGCTTTAGTAGACTCGAGTTGCAATTAAAATGGATGGGGAGGTGGCCTCCACCTTGGTAAGGCGCCCCCCATCCCTCCTTTGGAAGCATCACCTATCAAGCACGAATTGGCCATGTCTAATACTTGCGATCTGAGAGAGATATACATGAGCTTTTGAAGGAGACAAAGCTTTGAGCTATAATCAATGCAACTCGTGCACAAAGGGAGCCAAGCCCATGAGGTGGCCACGTATCAAGGTAATCGCCCCACCAAACCATCCACGCTTGAGCTTCAATCTCCTTGATTTATGCAATTCGTACGATCGACTTGCCAGCATGGGTTCCAAGCTTACGGTTTGATGTCACCTCTTCATGATAATTCGTAAACCATGGTTCTAATATATTTCAAAGTCGGAATGAATCATGGAGGGGACCCACTACACGTCAGCCTAGCGTGACTTCATCCTCGCATCATACTCTTTATTTTTATCAAATCGCTAAGCATGGAATATGCTATGGTTTAAAACATATGAAATATATGCCATGGTTTAAGTTATGTTGTGGATAGGGGACCACATATCTCCATTCCCATTCGTCACTTCACTCCATGCTAGCGTGACCCCATCCACCATACTCACGATTTCTCCTTTCAATGAAATTAAATCGTGATTCCTTATTATCCAAAGTTTGGATGCCAAATCACTTGAAGGGAGTCTTAACTTAATTGGACCCACATGCCATGTCATTTTTTACCATTAATAAAATATTAATTTTGACTTTTGGTGCATTTTATCCAATTTTAGTATTTAAATGCTATTATGGTGCTCAATTAGCTGATTGATGATTTTCGGGATGCTCTGGCTGCCCGACTAATGGTGAAAGTGGCCCCTAGGGTAAAGATGCTGCTACAGGCTTGAAAATGAGCCCAACCATGTCGAAAACAGACTTCGAATCACTCTTTTTTTACATTTTGAAGCTTCTTATTTAAACCATTAAAAAATGGCTTAAAAAACGTGTTATCACATATATAGTAGCCGGGCTACCATATTCTATTTTTCAGATACGGTACATTTTTATGCCAGATCTCTTACATATGAGATGCTGAGATGAGCAGTTTTGTCGGATCATTATTTTACTTGTGGACTATTGTACTCTCCCATGTCAGGACCGAGTCTCAGGACACTCCGATTTGAGGATTGATGTAGCCATTTAGTCATTTACAGAGCAGTTATTGATGGCCAGATTTATATCAGTACTTTCTCATTGGACAGATGATGGTTCAGATGGATTATATGCATGATTATGACTCAGCTTTTATTATATTGTTTTATGGTTATCACTGCTCTTATACTCATTTTTGTGACATGTATTAACATGTAGTGTCATGATCTGGCGGTCATAATTATATGGACTTGGATGTATTTGTATTATGTATTGATGTTTCTACTTAGACTTGGAAGTTCCTGATCTATACTCATTGGTTTTACCCTCCTTAGGGAGAATAGAGGTAGTCATTCCCACCATGGTTTTGGCTTGCTAGTGTTGGCTTCATCATTCATTGTCTCCACCCATCCATTACTTTCCAATTTTGTTTTAACCCGACTTACTACTTGACTTGTGGCATGGAGGACCTTTTGATCCGTAGGACCTCAACTTTAGTGCATTAAAAATTTGTTGTAAAAGAAGGCGTGCAACAAGTTAATTAATGGACGGTATTAGCAGAAATTAAATGCTCAGAACAGGAAAGAAAACCACAACACTGATAGACAGATACAAGGAAGAAAACACAGAAACAGAGTCACAAACAGGAGTTGATAACGGAGTTCACCCCCTCCACTGGGCTACGTCTCCGGATCCCTCTCCAACGGGTACCGATCCAATTAATGGCTTTAAATGGTACAAAATGGTTCTGGCATCAACTTCAGCAACTGTAAAACAGAATGCTGGACAGAAAGTCTTCAAGACTCCTCTCTGTGGAATTACAATCTGGTATTCAAAAGATAAAGATCCCAAAATGTCACAGAGAATACAGTCGACTCTTAATACAAACAACAATCTGGAAACTACAGCGAAACTCTCCAAGCTTCTATGACAGAGAAACAATGTACTGTGCTCTCAACGAACTGTCCCTAATCGTTCCTCTGCTTCCTCTATTTAAGCCTCATTTTTACCGTTACAAATGAGCCGAAGCGTCAAAGGGAATGCGACTGTTCACATCCCCTGCCAAATGCCAACTCGTCATCATAACAGGCTGTTCCTCTCCTTAACTGAACCAAAGAACCAAAAGAAAACGTTACCGATGCGTCGGTTCCATTCCCTGAGACGTTGCATCCAAACTATGTACCAACTGCAAAAACCATGATGGAAAATCCCCGCGCAAACGCATGCTGAGTATTTGAATCAGAAGTTTTAGTTATCCGGGCTTCCGCCGTTGCGGAAGAGTGATACGCACAGGCTCCGATATTTTTCCCCCCAATGATCTCTGTCTCAATCGGCTGTCGGCTGGTTTTCGAGCCGGAATGCATGTTACTTTGGTCTCCGCAGTTGCGGACGGAGAAAGGCTTGCGAGCCCCGCCGTTGCGGACGGAAAAAGGCTTCCGACTTCCGGTGTTGGGGACGGAGAAAGGCTTGCGAGCCCCGCCGTTGCGGACGGAAAAAGGCTTCCGACTTCCGGTGTTGGGGACGGAGAAAGGCTTGCGAGCCCCGCCGTTGCGGAAGGAAAAAGCTTCCGACTTCCGATGTTGCGGACGGAGAAAGGCTTGCGAGCCCCGCCGTTGCGGAAGGGAAAAGCTTCCGACTTCCGATGTTGCGGACGGAGAAAGGCTTGCGAGCTCCTCCGTTGCGGAAGGGAAAAGCTTCCGACTTCCGATGTGCGGATTTTTTGCCGTCCGATTTTCTTCAACCGCCGTTTCTGAACCATGTACCATATTGGATCTTCAAAGAGGAATAATCCGCTGGATCAATCCTCCCCATTGGAGAGCTTTTGGACCACCAAAAGCCTGAATTATTCTGCAAGTAAGTGAGGGTAAAGTTCCCTCACTTTACCAATCTCCATCCATCTTGCTTTGCTAGGATGCATCCCCTTCAGTCCCACTCGAAGGTACTCAGCATTCCCCCTTCGTGAAGTCCTTACATCTCTGTCAAGAATAGCATCATCCTGCAACTCTTTCATATATTCAGGTGCCAAATCATCTATTGAAGGAATCTGTATGTTAATTTCTTCATCCATGATCATAGGAGGCTCATACAGTTTAAGATTCTCAACATTGACAACTGAATAAACTTGCATGTATGGAGGTAAATTCAAGCGAAAAGCATTAGTACCGATCTTTTCCAAGATCTCAAAAGGACCATACCTGATAGGTTTAAGCTTTTTACCTTCACCTTTCATCCTTTCTTTGGTGATATGTAACCAAACTCTGTCACCAACCTGAAATTGATGATCAACTCGATGCTTGTCATCCCTGGCTTTGTACTTTGCCTGGCTCTTCTCCAACTGTTCTTGAACTGCCTGCTGCACTGCTTGGATTCTCTAAATGAACTTTAAAGCTTTATCTGCGTCATGATGTCCATCCACTGCATCTTTGCCAAAAGAGAAGTCCATCAGTGTTTTTGGCAGATAACCAAAACAAGTTTCAAAAGGAGATCTTTTCGTGGAAGAATGAACTGCATGATTGTAAGGATGCTGTATATACTGCAACTGCTCATCCCAAAGTTTAGGATGCTTACTACAATATCCTTTGAGCAGCTGAACCACTGTTCTGTTTACTACCTCTGTTTGCCCATCGGTCTGTGGATGAAAAGATGTACTCTTCTTCAGTTTAGTGTCCATAAGCTCCCATAAAGTTGACCAGAATTTTCCTAAGAACCGGGAATCCCGATCAGATACAATAGACGTGGGCAGCCCAAAATGTACCCAAACATCTTGAAAGAATAAAAGAGCTGTTTGTTCAGCAGTGATCTGCTTGTTACATGGCATTAAGATACACATTTTGCTGAATCTATCCACAACAACATATAGGTAATCATGCCCTTTTCTAGACATAGATAGTCCCCCTACAAAGTCCATAGAAATGCTTTCCCAAGGACGAGAAGAAACTGGAAGAGGAGTGTACAAACCCAATTTCCTATTGCTAGGCTTACTTGTTGCACACATAACACAACCCCTTATATATTTAGCTACAGTTTCTTGCATTTGAGGCCAATAACAATGATTCTGCAATACAGACAATGTTTTGCTTACACCAAAATGTCCTGCAATCAATGAACTATGTGCCTCTCGGATCACATGCACTCTTTCTTTCTCTGGAATACAGAGTTTTCCGAGATGATACAAGAGCTGTTCATGCACAAAATAGTTCTCTTCCCGTTTACCATGTATTAGTGATGCATATACTTTCTTAAAATATTTATCTTCTGCATACTGTTCAATATAACTTTCATGTGTTAATGAACTGTTCTGAAGAATGATTGAAGCATTTGTAGGTGGCCTTGATAACATGTCTGCTACTTTATTCTGAATTCCCTTTTTGTACTTAATTACGAGATGAAACTGTTGTAAGAACCCTATCCATCTTAAATGCCTACTTTGTTGTATTTTAGTTTGAGATTGTAAATATTGAAGTGGCTGATGATCAGTATGTATGACTGTCTCTTTTCCCATGATATAATGTTTCCACTTCTTCACACTCTGTACTAAAGCATACAATTCTTTGTCATAGGTCGGATAGTTACTTACCACAGTAGAGAATATTTCTGAATGGTAACGGACTGGCTTCCTTCCTTACATCAAAACTGCTCCCATGGCAAACCCACTAGCATCGGTTTCGATCTCAAATGGCTGCTGCAAATCTGGCAATGTCAGAATTGGTGCTGTGCTAATCTTTTCCTTCAAAGTGTCGAAGGCTCTCTGATGCTTGCCTCCCCACTGGAAAATTTCTTTAATGCTTGTCAACGCATGTAAAGGAGCAGCAATGGAAGAAAACCCAGAAATGAATTTCCTCCAATACTGAACTGCACCCAGAAAAATTCTGATTTCAGTAACGGTGTTAGGCCGTGGCCAGTTTACAATGACAGCAACCTTGGCTGGGTCCACTCGCAGGTGGCCTCCACCAATGATATGGCCTAGATATACTAAAGAAGTTTTAGCAAATTCACATTTAGACATTTTTACATAAAGCTTTTCCTTTCTCAATACATCTAATTTTTTTTTCACATGTACAACATGCTCTTCCCAAGTGTTGCTAAACACAAGGATATCATCTAGATATACAATTACAAAATTATCAATGAATGAACGAAAGACATCATTCATGACCCGCATGAAAGTAGCAGGTGCGTTACAAAGCCCAAAAGGCATCACAAGCCATTCATACAAACCCTGTTTCGTCTTAAAAGCTGTTTTCCAAGCATCATGCTCAGCGACACAGATTTGATGATACCAACTACGCAGATCCAATTTTGTAAAGTAAGTTGCATGTTTCAACTGATCAAGCAAATCATCAATGCGGGGAAGAGGATCCCTGTTTTTAATGGTGATTTTGTTAAGGGCCCTGTAGTCGATACACATCCTCCACGACCCATCCTTCTTTGGAACCAAGACTATGGGAGAGCCACAAGGAGAAGTGCTGGGCCGGATGACCCCCTTCTCAATCAGCTCTTGAACCTGCTTCTTGATATCCTCGTTCTGCATTACATACATCCGGTACATGGCTATGTTCGGGAGTGGCACATCCTGCTGCAAATATATCTCATGCTGAATCTCTCTCTTCAGTGGTAACCCCTTCAAATATTGAAACAAATCATCATACTCAGAAATGATGTCAATCAGTTCCGATTTATGCTTAGGGTCACATTCTTCAAAAGATTTAGAGACTTCATCATTTTTCATCTTAACCATCATCAACACAAAGTTCTTACTAGCATTTACCAACCTCTTCATTTGTCCTGCAGAGACTATTGCTAGATTGGTTTTTATCTTATGTGCTCGCACAATATATTCCATACCTTCTTTAAAAAGATGATACTTATTCTGCTTTCTATAAAAGACTGCTTTCCGGTCATACAAATATGGACTCCCAAGTACGATTCCACAAATGTCAAGTGGTACTACATTCAATTCTACCTCATCCCTAAACTTTTCAGTAATTGCAAATTTTAATACACATTTCCTTGTAACTTGCAATCGTGTATCATTAGTAACCCAACCTAGAGGATAGGGCTTTTCATGAGGCACAGTAACTAAATGCAATTTCTTAACCACTTCTTCTGATATCAGATTTACTTGTGAACCACTATCAAACAATGTATCAATCTTTGTGTGATTTGCAATGACACGAACATGAAACAGTGCACTTCTATCTTTATCATTTTGCTTAGAAGTAGATGGTAGACTTGTACTTGCACTAGAACTGGATTGTGCATCAATGGGAAGCGAGATACTTTTATCCTTACCTTGGATTCCGACAGCCGTAACCTTTGTTTCATCACCTGAGTCGGATCTTAAGTCTTGAATAGCTGCTGCAGTAGCTTTTGCTTTTCCTTTGTCTTTGTTTCCTCCGTACTGCTTTGGCCTTAACTCTGGATGAAGTTTCCAACACTTAGAGACATCATGTCCCTTCTGACAATGTGAACACGTAGCCTTTTCACCTTCTTTCTTAACAGTAGCCATCTTCTTTTTCCCCTTATCTTTATCTTTTGATTTGCTGTCAAATTTAAATGACTTCTTCACAAAAGTATCATTAGCATGCTTACCCCTGGCTTCTAAATGGGTAGCTTGAACACATACATCATCCAAATTACTGGGATTAAACATCAACAAAGTATGCTTCAAATAAGAATGCATGCCACCAATGTACTTAAGAAGAGTTTCCTGTGTATCTAATGAAACATTCAATGCAATAGCCCTCTTTCTAAATTCATGAGTATAATCTTGAATGCTTTGTCCTTTAGCTTGTCTAAACATTTGCCAATTCATGGTTAATTGCTGCATGTGACCTAAAGGATAAAATTGCTTCCTCAATACTTCAATGAATTCATTCCAAACTGAAATAATTTTACCATTCTTTCGAAGATCTAGCTGAATCTTGCTCTCCCACCAAGTAAGAGCCATTCCACTCATTCTCAAAGTGGCCAATTGGATTCTAGAAGGGTCATCATTAATGCCCTGCACCCTGCAATATACTTCAAGCTGCTTGATCCAATTGTCTAATTTTTCAGCGTCTACATCTCCATTATAAATAGGTAATTCAAACTTTACATCCAATTTGAAATAAGGCATATTAGGACTTGCATTATTTGAATGAGAAGTATGAGGAGAAGAAAAAGTCTGTTTAGTATCAGGAGGATCACCATCACCTCCTACTCCTTTACCCTTTTCTTCTGGCTTCACTTCTGTATCTCTGGATGAAGATCCTTCTTCTTTCTTCTTCCTTTCTGCTCGCTCATTGAGTAGAATTTCCATCATGGCTTTCATGCTCATAAAAGCCTCTAGAAACTCAGTTTCAGAAATGACAGGTTTTTCCCGTTCAGTATGTCCTTCTTCTTCCCCTCGTGGAGAAGACATGGTTCTTGAGAATGTTTTCCTGGAGCCAATCTCAGGATCTCCTTCAACTAATTCTCCTTCACCAAGCTTTAACCTGGACCTGGTAAGCATTCACAAACTTGCACAACAGTCAACCAGCTCTGATACCAAATATGATCCGTAGGACCTCAACTGTAGTGCATTAAAAGTTTGTTGTAAAAGAAGGCGTGCAACAGGTTAATTAATGGACGGTATTAGCAGAAATTAAATGCTCAGAACAGGAAAGAAAACCACAACACTGATAGACGGATACAAGGAAGAAAACACAGAAACAGAGTCACAAACAGAAGTTGATAACGGAGTTCACCCCCTCCACTGGGCTACGTCTCCGGGTCCCTCTCCAATGGGTACCGATCCAATTAATGGCTTTAAATGGTACAAAATGGTTCTGGCATCAACTTCAGCAACTGTAAAACAGAATGCTGGACAGAAAGTCTTCAAGACTCCTCTTTGTGGAATTACAATCTGGTATTCAAAAGATAAAGACCCCAAAATGTCACATTGAATACAGTCGACTCTTAATACAAACAACAATCTGGAAACTACAGCGAAACTCTCCAAGCTTCTATGATAAAGAAACAATGTACTGTGCTCTCAACGAACTGTCCCTAATCGTTCCTCCGCTTCCTCTATTTAAGCCTCATTTTTGCCGTTACAAATGAGCCGAAGCGTCAAAGAGAATGCGACTGTTCACATCCCCTACCAAATGCCAACTCGTCATCATAACAGGCTGTTCCTCTCCTTAACTGAACCAAAGAACCAAAAGAAAACGTTACCGAT